>JADLZN010009901.1:0-167500 GCA_018155175.1 Sinocyclocheilus anophthalmus
ACGGGGACAAAAAAACAAAAAAAAAAAAAAAAACAACACTAAATGCAAATAAAAAAATGCAATTAACCATATACTGTAATCATGCATACATTTGGAACCTTTATTTTTAAGAGTGCAGGATAAGGAAAAAGCGAAATGTAAATAGACTTCCAAAATGCTTCCGATATTATATATTGTAGACATCACAAGCCGTGAGTCCATTCAAACCCTACAGATTTTGACACAAACTCATAATTCTTTGTAGAAGTTTAATTGTATGTAGTTGTGTACACAAAAAACTATTTTGGAACCGTGTTGGCTCGCCTCTAAATGCAAAACCACTGCTATATAAAAATAAGCTTTTGGTTTAGTAACAGCCACATCACTGTATGAGTAATAGACACATTGCAGCTTCTCTAAGGGAAAAGGAGAAGACATTTAGAGGTTGTTGAAGTGCAGCTCTTCTGCTCAATGTCTCTGGGACAGTCGCAATCCCCATAATAACCATGACTACTATCTCCAGATGCGGAAACAGTCAGAGATAAACTGGTTTAATCTCTCTCTCTCCGCAAGATTTCCTTCTCTCCATATACACACACACATTTTCTTCGCCTCTCAACAGCGCTTTTCAGACTCCTGCTATTTCTTGAAATTAGTACTAATGTGAGAGCACATTAAAAGATTTGCTCGTCCATGACTAGCTCATCCCCTGAGAAACTACACAAATCTTTAATTTCATTACTTCATTTCTACTTCCTCACTCTTTCGAACTGATCCTAAACAATTGTGGCCAGCCCCCAATGTGTGAACACCACCAAACTACTATGAACAAATGTCTATTATGACATAGGTACCCGACGCATAACTCTGAATTAGCCAACGATTTGTTCTTGTTAGATATTCCTGATTCGGATACACAGACTGAAGGAATCAAGGTGTAGGAGGTACCAGGAAGCGTCATTTGGAGTTGACCTTCTAGGATCAATCCGCAAAACGACTATTGCAAATAAAAACACGGAGACCCGAACATAAACGCTCTGAGGCAGAAGCTCGGAGCCCCGAGCAGCCCACTTGGTCATGGAAACCAGAGACTGACGGTTGACATGTGCCCCAGCCTCTGAGATTCCTGCCCGCACAAGAGGCTGGACCACAGCTAAGACCATGTGATGCACACACTCCCAAAATGATGTGATAGTTATATATATTATAAATAAACTACAAACAAAAAAATAGATACATTTCTTTTTCCATTATTTCTGTGTAGCAATTCCATCTCAGCAAAACACCTGACGCGCTTTGCACGCTCATAAGCCAGGCCTTTGTCTTCTCAGCGTGTGAATCAATTCATTATACATGGCCATTCACAAGCCCTCGCATATTCACTTTTCTCACAAAAAGTTGTCTTAGAAAATTTCAATTAAGATATAGTTTTCTGGATGTGATAAACAAGATGATTTTTCACAGCATTCTGATGCAAAAAACTCTAGACTTCAAGATTGCTTCTTCATGTCGCTGTGAACAAATGTTCTGTTATGTGTTTTTTGGCCTAGTTCGAGGGACGATCTTTAAAATTTAGATTGTTCACTAAGCCCGCCTAGTTGTTTGTGCTCAAAAAACATCAATCACATACAGCATTGTATGTCCCATCTTCTTGTAGCACTCAGCTTGTGTGCTTTCTGGTGCTACTCAATAATACTTAGTCATGAAATGTTTTAATAGCAACTGAAAAAGACAGCACATATGCAGGACATGTCAAGAGAAACTTCTGCCAGGGCGCCAACAACACCCTCGATGACTCAGCGCGGCCGTTGAATAATTATATCGGTTGCATTTAAGGGTTTGGGTATCTGGCCTCGCGTTCGCCTCCCAAACCATTGAAAAAGAAAAAAAACCTAATGATTTTTTTTTTTTTTTTTTTTTTTTATTTTTTTTTTCTATTTTTTTTTTTTTTTTTTTATTTAATTTTTTTTTTTTTTTTTTGGTTTTTTTTTTTTACTCTTCCTTTTTTTTTTTTTTTTTTGTTTTTTTTTTTTCTTTATACCTTTTTTTTTTTTTTTTTTTTTATTAGTTTTTTTCTGGGCAGATCTGAGACAAATCGCGACTTTAAGGAGAATGCCTCTTCTTGAAGGAGTAATTGGACTTTATCCCTACTTGTTGTATCCCAAGAGGACAAAAATGGCACACAAGGAAGATCAAGAGCAGACCCTGATGGTTGTGAACCTCTGGTTAATTGTTTTATTCGTGTCCAGGCTGAAAGCACTAAGCGCTTCTGTCCACTCTGATGATTCAATTCCAGGAATGAGAACACATAAAAGACAAGAGAATAGAGGACAAAATTACATGCCGCTTCCTTTGTGGCGTAAAGTGCAAAATCGTTCTTAAAAGCAAGAGTCAAAGCACTCTTACAAGGAACAAAGCAGAAAAATCTTTCTATAAATGTGGTGTATCTTTATAAAGAAAATGTGCTCTTCTCTATGAGTATTTGGTTAGCTAAAGATACAAAATCAGCTCAATTCTACAGCAGGGTTGTCTGGTCCTGCTCCTGGAGGACCAACGTCCTACAGAGTTAAGCACCAATCTGTCCCAACACACCTGCCTGAAAGTTTCTAGTAATCCTTAAGACCTTAATTAGCTGGTCGACCTGTGTGTTAAGTCGGCTATGGAACATAACAGGATAGGCGACCTCAAGAAGCAGGAGTGCGACACCCCTGCGTTACAGTGGCTGTAATATGCAGTATGAGCAAAGTCATGATACAAGAATATCAACAAATAAAGGGTGGTAAAAGCAATACCATATACACTTTCCAGGGGAAAAAACTGGTACACAAAATGTGCGTGTCACAATAGCGTGGAACCCTTTCAGCAAAAAAGAACACCTTTTACACGAGTGCTGTATAGGCTTGTACAACACACCAGCATTGCCAGTGCTGTGTGATCGTAGGTCTTCACGAGTTAGCAGTACCGGATCCGTAATTGGACCTTTCCTGATCCCGCCCCCTATCTTTCTCCCACTTCACTTCCTGTCAGCTCTGGTCTGTCCTATCATAATAAAGGCAAAAACACCAAAAAGGTACAACTTTGTTAGTTTTTTAGCCCTTAATAATGCATATTACCACCAAAGGGTACTGCCCTCGTTTTTTGTTTTCTGAGAGTACCTATAACACAAAGGAATACGAAGAACATGTCAGCTGTTTTTGCGTTTATTATGAAAGTCAATGGGATTATATTTCAAGCTATTTCAAGCATGTTTCAAAAGGTACACTCTCTGAAAAAAGGTACAAAAGCATACATATTAGTACCTTAAAGGTAAAAAATATACATTCGAAAAAGCACTGCCCCAGTAACAGCTTTTGTGCCTTTTTATCTGAGAGTGTAGTGTGAAAGGTTGCAATTTGAATATTACACTGTATACCAGAGTTTGGAATACACAACACAGTGATCAAACTTTTGTCAGAGTATTGCAGGTCTGAACTTGCAGTCATAGTTGCGCCAAACGTTCAGAGAGGTCTGCATACTTTGGGCAGTCAAAGTAGACGATTGTTAATGGGCACAGCAGAAAGAAAACCAATTTTTAGCTTGCAGACCGAAGGAGCCAGTTTTAGAACACATATTGTTTTCATTTTGAGTCTGAGTTTGAGTCATGACAACTTGAAAGTCATTTAGTATATGATGTCCAATTTTTCCTCTATAACAACAAGTCACACTCAAATATACAGAATGTTGATGGTTTAAAATCTGTTCAGATTTTTAAAAGTTAAGTACGGAGTACCAGGATTGAAATTGACAACACATTTTGTATGATGAAGCGAGTTGGAATGATTGGACAGATGGTGGGTAAATGACGCACACACACAAATTTGACGTGAGAAGATCTTTGTATAGCAAGGGCTCGTTGGCTAAAGTGGCCTGTCCACTATGAACACGGTTATTTTAATAAAAAAAAGCTTTTAAAAGCTTTTTTTTCTTCGCGGAAGGTCTGTTGCACGACACACACCACAAACGCAGAAGACCAGGTCACTGAACACGAAAAGTTTTGTTTTTTTTTTTTTTGAAAAACGCTGCCAGGGTGAAGATTTTCAAAAAACTCCGGTTGCAATTGGTAATCGTGTAGACAGCGGAAACCAGAGTTTTTGGGCTTGTGACGTCGGAGCCTGTGCTGTTATCTCCACCTTCTGGAAACTTTTTCAGGCTTCTGATTGGCCAACATAGCTTTACGGTTGAAATTATATTATATATAGCTTTATATAGCTCTTGACAGGGCTTCACAGCATGCGTTTGCGTTTTCATGTGGAAGGAGATTTTTTTTTAAACGGAAGAAGGAAAATGTTTATAAAAATACCCGTGTACGTGTAGACATGGCTAAGTTTTGCTCCAACCTAAACACAACACACCCTGAACAAGTAATCCAGGTCTAAGGGTCAATAGAAAGCTACATGCAGGTGGTTTTTTTTTCAAGGTTGGAGCAAAACTCTGCAGCACTAAAGCTCTCCAGGACCTAAGTTGGCCACTCTTGTTTATAAGGATTCTTGTCAAATTGATTGCACTAGCTGGTGGGTCCACTAGGTGGAAACATTCACAGCTGTTCTCTTAATTTTAAGAACTACTTGAAGATGAAGATTGAACATGCCAATAAAAACAACATTATATATGAAAGTGAAAACAAAAACAATGGATGTGCGAGAAAGTCAGATACTGTTGTCAGAACTAAAGGCATGCATTTGACCAACTCATGTTCGAAAGTTGTCGTCAAACGTACCAATATAGTCTCACAGTTAACAGAGTACATAATAGAGATGTACAGGTACCAGAAATGCAAGCATTCCCTCACAGCATGTCCACGCATCCGAGAACATGTCTCTGAATCACCATTAAATTATTCCTGTTCAATTTCCTGTAAGCCTGGTCTCAGTTCAGCCTCCAACAAGGTACAAGGACCACGAGACCCTCAAGCAAACCCCTCCTTCTGCAACAGCTTTGCACACATTGTGCAGAAAAGCTTCGTGGAAGGAGATTGGGAGTTAGGCTTTCATTTACTCACAAGCAGAGCCAACACCAAAGCAGCCCTCTGGAGAGGGACACACAATCACAGAGAGCAGGTGTGACCAGCTCAACATAATATCTCAGCTTGTAATAGTAACCAAACTTAAGTATAAAGGTGCAAAAATACTCCAATACAGCTGGAAATGCCGCAGGGCATCTTAGAGGTTGACTTTGAGGTTTCCAGTTATCAGAAAATGCAGAACTCTTTGAAAATGGATGTTTACTGCATATGTCATGCTACTCGACACTGTGCTACAACAAATAGTAAATACAGCAACATTAAGTAGTATTTGGCTAAATAATAGACTTGCATTTGCTTTCAAATGGTCGCACGGGTCAAAAAACGAAGTCCGCTAAATAGAGACAAGCCCTGATTTTCTTCATTGAGTAAATGCGGCACAAGATGGCAGAGTTTTGTGTGCCGTGGCAGATTGCTAACAGTTGGGTGTCTGTCACTGTCAGCATAGAGGTTATGTAATGAGTTTGGCTTTTGTCTCTAAACTGCTGATACTGCATGTGGAGCTGTGCTCAGCGAAAAATAGCTGCCTTTTTGCATTCGATACGTTCAAAGAAGTGCAGAATGCCTAAGAGAACAGTTGGCAGATATCCGAGAGCGTTTTCATACAGCAACTAGGACTCATTCTCTTCTGCTGGCCTATTTTTATTTTCTCTCTCACGACTCACAGTAACACGCAGTCTTGTATAGCACCACAGTAAAATATCTTTTTTTTAAAATAAGGGTTCAGTTTCATTAAAAATATTTCAGGTTAGTCAGAATGCAGTAAACAGATTTGTGTAAACAGTGAAAACCTTCTGAAACTTTTTCCTATAACTATATGTCTATATATGTAGACATACTGTATGTATAGAAAAATATTAAGCAGCACAAATGATTTCAGCATCAATAATAAGACATTTTTCTGAGCAGCAAATCAGCATATTAATTAGAAGGATTTCTGAAGGATCGTGTGACACTACAGAAGATGGAGTAATGATGCTGAAAATTCAGCTTTGATCACAGAAATAAATGACATTTTAAAATATATTCAAATAGAAAACAGTTATTTTAAATTGCAATAATATTTCACAGTTGGGCTGCACGATTAATCAAATGTGATTGTCATGCGGGTCTTGTCAGTAAAGCCAGTTCTGTGATTAGTAGTAAATCTCCATCACCTGCTTTCAGATGGAGCAGCATTTACTATACATAGCCGTAGTTCTCTGACAAGCTACGCAAAGAAATCGCAGACGATAAAATCGTACGATTATGAAATCGAAGAAATCGTTCATGATAATGACAGCTGTTTTCGGAGCTCTCAGAGAACTATCTGAAAGCACGTGAAAATACCACATTTAATATGTTTTTACTCCAAACTCACTTCATAACGTCAGTTGAGTGTTTGAAATAAATCCTTCTGTGAGATGATGTGGCTTCTTACACAGAATAAGGCACGTAACATATTTTGTAGTGTTCTAAGCAGTGATAAAGGCTATGTCGATTGACATTTCGTTACAGATATACTTTATTATGATGAACATTATATTAATATAAGAACTACATATTGCCGTAGTCGTGTGTTTATTAATCACGTTGAATCAATTTAAGGAAAAGGCAGTTTTTTACATCTTCTGTTTATTCAGCAACCGCTAGAGTGGGGGAACTATGATGTCAGAACCCGGTAGAGTAATTCGCCGTGAGTTCCTTCGAGATTTTCCTAGGGGGTTTTATAATGGGGTTTTTCAATTTACGAGTAAAATAAAGCCTGTGGTAAACATAACTTGACGATACTTTTACATTTTGTTCTACAACGTAAATTACACACATCCATACCCTTACGAAAAAGAAGTTTATTCAGGTGTGCTATTAGTATACTTCGTTTAAACTAAATAGGAATATACTTTTTATTTACTTCTCAGAAATGGGCTTTATGTACTTCTCGGAAATATACTTAAAATGACATTTAAGTATATCTGAATGATACTTTTAAAAAGTCTAATTATATTTGAGCTATATTTTTGCTCCTAGAATCCGTGTTTTCATTGTTATACTGTAGTACTGCTAGTACACATCTTCTGTACATAATTTCCAAAAAACACAAGTGAAGAAGAAACCGAAACAACAGATGCTTCCACATGTAATCTAACACGATCATCAGACATAAAACAGCATCAAAAATGTGCAACATTATGGAATAAAATGTCAACCAATGAAAAGGTAATAATGACTGTCAAGCTTTGGAGTGTTGATCGACTTTATCTACGTTTTGATAATCATTCTGAATCCAATTCATAGTCTTTTCAGCTGTTTTGGTTTTCAAAATTGTGGTGTTATTTCGTTTAATTTTTTTATGAAACCTATCTATATTCAAGTGTTGATAAAAAAAAAAGATTGTGTGAAGCTAGAATAAAATGTTTTTTGTTTCAAGCAGACACTGTTCTTTTTGATGTTTTTTATGTTCAGATATTCATGTAACAAAACATACACAAATTAATACCTAAATAGGGACATAATAATATACTTAAAGTATGATGTAAAGTTCACATAAAGAAAACTTACGAGTATACTTGCAGTATACAACTACTAAACTAGTAGTTTACCTGAGACTATTCAAACCATTCAAGCTGGCGGTTATTATGCCTCTTATTAAGAAACCACAACTAGTTCCTAGTGAACTGGCTAATTACAGACCAATTTCAAATCTTCCTTTTAGGTCTAAAATTTTAGAAAAAGTTGTGTCTGCTCAATTGTGCTCCTTCCTTCAAAAAAAATATCTCTATGAAGAATTTTCAGGTTTCAGGCCCCACCATAGCACCGAAACTGCACTTGTTAAAATTACAAAGACTTCTGCTTCTTGCGTCAGACCAATGCTGTGTCTCATTGCTAGTTTTACTTTATCTTAGTGCTGCATTCGATACTATAGATCATGACATACTCATAGATCGTTTACAAAACTATACAGGTATTCAAGGTAAGGCTTTAAGATGGTTTAGATCCTACCTGTCCCATCGCTACCACATTGTTCATTTAAATGGGGATTCATCTCAATTATCACCAGTAAAATAGGGAGTGCCACAAGGATCTGTCCTAGGACCTCTACTATTTTCAGTATACATGTTGCCCCTTATTAATATTATTAGAAAATACGGGATTAATTTCCACTGTTATGCCGATGATACTCAACTATTCCCTACAAGACCAGATGAAACTTCTAAATTATATAAGCTAACAGAGTGTATTAAAAATTGTAAAGATTGGATGACCAATATTTTTCTCCTATTAAATTCAGATAAGACCGAAATATTACTTATTGGACCAAAAGACAGTACGCCCGATCTCGTGGATTCCAATTTGCAACTAGACGGATGCACGGATACTTCCTCTACAGTCAAAAATCTGGATGTTATATTAGACAGCAACTTGTCTTTTAAAAATCATATTTCCCATGTTACAAAAACGGCATTCTTCAATCTTAGAAACATTGCCAAGTTACGTAACATTTTACCTGTTTCTGATGCAGAAAAGCTAGGTCATGCATTCATGACCTCTAGACTGGACTATTGAAATGCACTGCTAGGTGGTTGTCCTGCAACAAGCTACAGATAGTCCAAAATGCAACGGCTAGAGTCCTTACCAGGCCAAGAAAATATGATCATATTACCCCAAATTTACACTCTCTGCACTGGCTACCTATTAAGTTAAAAATATTATTACTTGCCTATAAGGCCCTTAATGGGTTAGCTCCTGCGTACCTAACTAGTCTTCTACCACGCTACAATCCATCACGCTCCCTAAGGTCGCAAAATTCTGGACTTTTGGTAGTACCTAGGATATCAAAGTCCACTAAAGGAGGTAGAGCTTTTTCGCATTTGGCTCCAAACTCTGGAATAGCCTTCCTGATACCGTTTGGGGTTCAGACACCACGCTCTCGGTTTAAATCTAGAATTAAAGACACATCTCTTTGGCCAAGCTCAAATAATGCATCTCATAGTCTTTTACTGCAGTCATAATCTTTTACCGCAGTTATATCTAATCAAATGCACATTATTATTCTTTAGTTTGGGTTAAACAAATAAATTTTGCTTGGTTGGAACAGCAGCTACGCTAATTATGTCTGTATTTGTTTCTCTGTTTTTTGCCACAACTAGGATTTACAATCTT
This sequence comes from Sinocyclocheilus anophthalmus, assembly GCA_018155175.1. Lineage (NCBI taxonomy): Eukaryota > Metazoa > Chordata > Actinopteri > Cypriniformes > Cyprinidae > Sinocyclocheilus > Sinocyclocheilus anophthalmus. Next base: position 9,179 of record JADLZN010009901.1, read on the forward strand.
CAGTCTGGATCCAGAACACCTGAGAAGAGATGATGCCACCTTTAGAGGACCTCAGATGATGCCAACCCTTAAACAACATACATAACTACCAAATTTATAAGTTTGATTGCATCATATAATATTTGCTGTTAATATTATTCATCGTCTGTTGTATTACGTCTTATATTGATTTTTCCGTACTGCTGGTTTTGTCTGGTCAGAGGAGAACTGGCCCCCCCGACTGAGCCTGGTTTCTCCCAAGGTTTTTTCTCCATTCTGTCACCGATGGAGTTTTGGTTCCTTGCCGCTGTCGCCTCTGGCTTGCTTAGTTGGGGACACTTCATTTCCAGCGTTATCGTTGACAGGATTGCAAAGATATTATTTAAACTGAACTAAGCTGGATGATGACATCACTGAATTCAATGATGAACTGTCTTTAATTGAAAAATTTGTGTTTACTATTGTCATATTGCATTATTGACACTATTTTCCTAATTAATGCTGTTCAGTTGCTTTGTCACAATCTGTATTGTTAAAAGCGCTATATAAATAAAGGTGACTTGACTTGACTTAAATTGATCAAAAGTGACACAATATTTAATTAGTAAACTATCTGTATACCTATAAATTCACTTTTAGTATAGTTGCAGTACAAACTAAAAAACATAGATGTAAACTAGTTGTATACTCAAAGTTTACTACTGATATACTAGAATACTTGTATATCTAGAAGGTTGGGTCCAATTTAGTCCCAACGAGTATTGATAGTCACACACAAGTATACTACTATACAATACACTGATATTTGTATACTTACTACATAAAGTTTACTTAAAATATACTTGAACTTTATTTAAGTATACTTAATAAAATAAACTTTAAGTATACTACTTTTTGGTAAGGGTACCCAAAACAAATATTTTGAAGCAGTTATGTTCATTTTTAAAAGCGTATGCTTTTATTAAGTAACTAGATAAGAACGTTTGGGCTGTGAGGTTGTGCAGTTTACATTGTAGAACAAAACGTAAACGTATCATCAAGTTATGTTAACCACAGGCTTTATTTTATTCATAATTTGAAAACCCCATTATACAACCCCATAGGAAAATCTCGAAGGAACCAGCAGCGAATTACTCTTTCGGGTTCTGACCTTATAGTTTCGCCCCCACTCTGTTGGGATTTCCTGGGTTTCTTCTGCGAGGTGTATTTGGAGTTTCTGTGCGAGAGCGCTCTCTGGCCTTCGGATGGAGCTTTACTACTGATCACAGAACCGTGCTCCACTGAAAGATACGCACGACAATCACACCTTCTGTCCTAACCATCCTGATTTTGTTTCTGTGGCAAGCAGCCCTATTTCACAGGTATTACTGTTTTAACTGTAGCCCTAACTTAGATCAAATAAATGCCGCCATTGGTGAAAACAATCTTTCAGAAAACTTCACAAATCTCACTGTGCGGGCAAATTCCTGTGAACCGTATAAGTAATAACATATTATATAATCTATTATAATTTATTGATTCTATTATTTGTTTAAATTTGTCAAGTGTGGTGTTTACTGTCCCTAGTTTTGTTCTTCTTCTCTCTGCTTTTTGTAAACCGAATTAAGATGACAGTGACCGACGGCAGCAAGACAGAGTGGACACTAAGCAACAGTTGGAAAGTCATTGACTTGAGGAGAATGTCTCCTTCTTGACACAATGACATGGCAAAAAATATAATAAGAAGCAGCTAAGGTCACAAGTATCAGCCATTCCAATCACAAAAATAGGAGACCTTCAGCATTTCCTGTAGCTGGAGAGCACATTCAGCAGTGAGTAAAGTCAGCGTGAAATGAACAGAAAACCTCAGTCATCACCTTCAGCTGAACAAACAGTATCAGAGAAGAACAAAGTATATATGTGGGGTCACAGCACGCATCAGCGCTGCATACCTGGTGAAACCGGGTCCAGTTCATGGGGGGGTCCGCAGGCTTTTACAATAGTAATCAAGTGAATGGCTACATCACCAAGAAAGAGCTATTGGAGAAGGGTTAGAAGCAGCCAATCGCCGATGCACATTTAATGTGCGAGAAGGGTGGGGGGTGGGGGGGAATGTTGAGATGCAATCTTCAAAGAAGACAAGTTATGGGCCCGGATGGGGTCAAGTGGTGTGATAAAAGTGACAAATATGCGAACTACACAACTCTCATGTAACTACCCTGCAGTCTCACATTGAGACTGTCCCACCAAAGTTCATATTTTTACATGACATTAAAGGCTGGGTAACCTTTAAAGATATAGAGACTGATTATTCCTTGCAATTGCTCACTCCAACAGCCTGACATGAGTTGTTATACAATAGGCCTATATTATTTTTTTGTTTGTTTGTTTTCAATCATCCACACTCAGGTTATTACACACCATTTGTTGGAATACTTTTTTTCACATTGATCACAAAATAAATCAGATGTGGTGAAAAACTCTGTTTTTTATGAAGACTTCAATGTCTTCATCACTCTTTTACTGAAAGCATTCTAACGCCATTTTGTGCGTCATTTTGTGCGATTATTTGCCACAAAACAAACACAAACAAATTCAGCATGACTGAAATCCGATTCATGAACAATTCACTCTTATGAGCCGGTTCTTTTGAGGGGTCATTTGATGTTGCTAAAAAGAACATTATTTGTGTATTTGGTGTAATGAAATTTTTATGCGTTTAGGTTAAAAAACACATTATTTTCCCACATACTGTACATTATTGTTTCTCTATGCCCTGCCTTTCTGAAACGCTTTGATTTTTACAAAGCTCATCGGTCTAAAAAGCGAGGTGTGCTCTGATTGGCCAGCTATCCGTGCGTTGTGATTGGCCGAATACCTCAAGCGGGGGACGGAAATTTTACTGGGTGTCCCCTTACATACTGTGATTCCGCTGTCATGCCGATCGCGAGTTCCAAACACATAACCCATTATAAACGAGGCTTTTGTTGCATTCAGTGGGGACATAATTAGGATTATAATGACTTATACTGTCCTTTTTATTTTTTTAATAAACTCTTTTTATTACGCATTGCTTTGCATCCTGCCGTGTAAACATAAAACCATGTCTGCATTTTGTGATTGGAGAAATGACAAACAAACAAGCCCTACTCTACACTGCCCAAAACTCGCGTTTGAATCATCAGTGGCAAATTCTTTAAATATAAAAAAATACGTACTTACAGTCTGTGAGTCAGAACAGCCGGCATTGTAGTCTACTCTACCAGGATCAGGAAACAGTCCTCCATAAAATGCGCTGCACACATCTGAATATTTGGGTTGAACTGTTCTGGAACGGTGTTGTAATACAACTTAACCACTGATTTCTAGTCGTGGTCCATTTTTGGAAGGCCAAACAAAGTAGTTTCGCTTTCACAACGAAACACAAGCGTCACACACCGCGGGCTTGAGTGAGCAGAGGCCGGGGGACTAGAGTAAGGAACGGCCGGAGGGCTAAAGTGAGCAGAGGCCAGTAGGCCTTGAGAACGCGCGGCCTGTCGGTTCGCTGAAGATCGTCCAAGGCTTGCGGCGACCACATGTGACGACCCCGGGCTGGACTCCGCTTCGTCCACGGTGAAAGCCGATCCGGCGATCCACAGCGCGAAGTTGATGTATTTCCTCAGCAACCAGCACGGATCAGCTCTAGGCATGACGAAGCAGATATCGTCCTCTTTTGGAAGGCCAACCAAGTATTTCGGCTTAAACACGCATCACATAGTGCCTTCACGACATGGCGGTGGCGACAACAATACTACAGCGAGAATAAAAGTTATGATTTCTTTCTTTGCGTGAACATTTGGGCGGCTTTATGCAAATGTTCCCACATCGTGATGTAGACATGTGGGGGCGTGTTAGAACGAGCCGTTTTAGGAGGGTGTGGACGAGTCTTAACTTTTTTATAAAGAATATCTCTTTGGATTTGAGACTTTAGTCTTTGCAACTTTACAGAGCTTCTTTATGCACCAAGAGCTTGTAACACTCCAAAGAGAAAGGAAAAATTTAAATCGCATCATATGACCTCTTTAAATCAATCAAAAACATTCTGCGCAACCAGTGTAAATCGATTCACAAACAAATTACTCTCAGCTGGTTCTTTTTAGTGAATCAAAAGCGAAGACCAATTCACGAACAAATGACTCTGAGCTACTTCTTTTTAGTGAATCAAAATAGTACAACGGGGAAGATCGATTCAAGGAAAATGAATCTGAATATAGTTTTTTATTTAACTGTACAACTGTAAATTACAACAGTAATATATTTATGTCTCCACTATTATAATTAGATTTAAAAACTAAAGCGTAGACCGATTCATGAACAATGACTCTGAACTTGTTTATTTAATTAATCAAAACTGTTCAATCAGCAAAGTCCAACTCTAATAAATTACTCTGAGCTTGTTCTTTTTAGCGAATCAAAACTATTGAAGTCCGATTCAAGAGCAAATTGATTCAATGCCGTGCAGCCAGCGAAGACTGTTCATGAACAAATGCTTGTACGAGCTGGATTTCTTAATGTATCCTTCAAAAAGATTTGCAGTTCCAATTTGACTCAGTCTAACGAATCTTTCACCGCGTGAACTCCATCAGAGCGCGACTGAATGGATATCTGACTCACTCAATAAAGTGCAAATATGTCCTATTTATATACTAATAAATAATAACTAATTCATTTTACAAATACCATTTTTAAGAGCTGCCAGCCTAACCAAGCAAATAATACTGTTACTCAAACACATACTGTTTATTTCTTCTGATCATTCATTTATATAAATGTTTAATAAATGTTACATTTTAAAAGTAATCATTATAAGTTGCTTTTTATGTAATGTAACTGAACACTATCTACTCACAGTGGAGTAGATAAAAATTGTGGATGCTTCCTCCCTTAATTTGCATGAGGCCAGCCAATCAGATTTGAGCATGCTGTTTTGTCAGAGCTCTTACCATTTTTGTGTTTAATTTGCATCAGACGGTCTGTGAACAGTCCATGGGCGGTTTGTAGGGGTGCCAAGACTATTGCACAGGTATCTGACCCGAAGGCCTGAAATGTTCCAGATTCGATTCAAAATGTCCTTTGTTTACTTCTTTCTGTTGGATTTGATTATCTGTTTATATGAAGGAAAAAGTCCTTTTTTTCCTAAAGAGTGTGGGTGATAAATTATTGGCCGTGTGACTGGCTCTCCCCCAAGATGTTTCTATGGTTGCTGGTCTGCGGCTTGTGTGGAGAACCCAAAGTCAAGCCATCACCAAACCTTCCCTTACAGGCTCAAACGAATCACCATGAAAATAATGTTCACTAAGCTGCTGATTAATACAGCTCTGTGGCCGATATGATGGACTGCAAATTACTATTACTGTGCTGTGACATGCTGTTGGAAATTACCCACACACTTCTGATATGTAAAAAAATACCAGCTTTAGATTTCATAAGAATAGTAAAGAGGGGACCAAATTCATGCTGGATGTAGGGTTATAATATAACAGTGCCTTGTGAAAGTATTCATACCCCTTTATTTTTTCCACGTTTTGTTATGTTGCTGCCTTATGTTAAATTGCTTTAAATAACTTTTTTTCCCACATCAACCTACACTCCATACACATAATGACAAAACAAATAACAGGTTTTTAACATCTTTGCAAATTTATAAAAAATAAAAAACTTAAATGATTCCATTGCATATCTGAGACAGTTGAAATTTAGCTCAGGTGCATTCATATTACTTGTAGATGTTACTACATTTCGAGTGAAGTTAACCTGTGGCAAAATTCAATTGAATGGGTATGATTTGAAAAGGCACCCCCCCCCCACCACCCCACATCTTAATAAAAAAGGTCAGCTGGAAAAATGAATATCAGAGCACCAAACAAGCCTGAGGTCAAAAAACTGCCGTAGAGCTCAGAAAACAGGTGTGCGTCAGCCAACACATCTGGAGAGAGGGGTTCAGAAAAAATTCTGCTCATGAGGTTCACAGAATATAGCCTTCATTATCCATAATGGGAAGCCGTTTGAAAAAAACTAGAACTCTATAGAGCTGGCCTCGGCCAAAACTGAGCAAAACGGATGGGAGAAGGGCCTTGTATAGATGGGACAAGAAACTGATGGTCCACTCAGATGAGCTCCATGATCATATGTGGAGATAAGAGAAACTTACAGAAGGTCAAACATCGCTGCAACACTCCACCAATCCACTCTTTTGGCGGTGTGGCCAAACTCAATCCTCACCTCTGGTCTGATGAACCTCAATTCTGAGCATAATGTTTGAAGGAAACCAAGCACTGCTCATCACCAGCAGAATACCATCCCAAAAGTAAAGTGTGCTGGTAGCAGCCTCATGCTGTGGGGCTGTTTTTCACCGGCAGGGACCGAGGGACTCGTCAGAGTAGAAGATAAGCTCAATTAACCAAAATATTGAGTTAGCCTTAATGAAAACCAAGTCCAGAGCATTCAGAACCTCAGACTAAGCAGAAGGTTCACCTTCCAACAGGAAAATGACCCTAAGCACACAGCAAGAGTAGCTTATAGACAACTCTGTAAATGTCCATGAGTGGCCCAGCCAGAGCCTGAGCTTGAACCCAATCAAATATTTCTGGAGAAAACTGAAAATGTCTGACAGACCCCATCCAACCTGACAGAGCTTGAGAGGTGAACAGGTGAGGAGAAGAATGGCAGATAATTGCCAAATGCTGATTGTGCAAGTTGTCCGCATCATACTCAAAAAAGACTTGGGGCTGTTTAAGGTGCTTCGCTAGCAGCCAATTTACCAGTTATACCAGTGAATACTTATGCAATGTACTTATTCCAGTTTTTTATTTGTAATACATTTACAAAGTTGTTACAGTTCTGTTTTTGCATTGTCATTATGGTCTATGGAGTGTAGATTAATGTGGGGAAAAAAGTAATTTAAAGCAGTTTAACATACGACTGCAACATAACAAAACGTGAAATAAATGAAGGGGTATGAATACTTTCGCATGGCACTGTATAAGAATATATAAAAATAGTTTACAAAACAAATTTGTCCTTTAAAAATTGAGTCTGATGTTTCAACTGTTTTTGCCTATACAATAAAAGTCAGTAAGGTCCAACAGCACAACAACACTGGAACCTTTTGACTTTCATTGTATGGATAGATAAACACTGAAACACTTTCCAAAATATCTTCTTTTGAGTAGAAGAGAGTCCTGCAGATTTGAATGTAGTTATGTTTCTCTGGATGATATACCTTTGAACCAGTGATGGATCACTGTGAGAGTACCGTGACACTTAATAATCTAAAATAGATTCAGTTTTCATCTTGTGCATAAGCACATGCTTTGTCTTTTCTTACTTAAATGCAAATTATCATAATCTTTCCCAGAGGCAAATAGTGAAAGTAATGCAGTATGACTAACTGACAGTGAGTATTAACCTTTAGCCCTTCAGGCTTTTGAATATGCGACAGGATCCTTTTTTGCAGGATGTTTTGTTTAAATATATAATTGAGAATTATTTACAAAAGAAAATAGACTATTGTTGTTATGTTTAATGTGCAGTCAGTATTTTGTTTATGTTCAGAAAAGGTCCAAAGCCATTGGACAGTAAAATGAGAAGTATTCAGCTGGCCATGTGACATTAACGTGTCTGCCCCCATGAAATGACCCGGTTAATGTAAATTTAAACTGCTTTTATCAGATGACCGGATGACAGGAGTCTTCATCTCATGTGAGTGAGCATAATTTAATATACAGCTGTGTTCAGTTATGTTGCTTTGTATTTCTGAAAGGTGTTATAAATGGCTGTTATGATTTCTATTTTTCACTGCAGAAAAGGGACATGAGGAACAGACTCAATGACAGTTTTAGTAGTTTTAGTGTCTCAGTCAAATGTGTTTTCTTTAAACATATTACATGACATTTATATCAACTGGTCTTTATTGTCGTTCTGCAAGCTGCTTGGATTATTTTTTTAGTGTCGTAGTCATGACTAGCTGTGGTCTACTGGGAATATACAAATGCCTTAATATCTGCATTGTAAATAATGAAGGCCACATTATTTACAATGCAGATATCAAGGCATATTTGTTTTCTTTAAACAAAATTTGTATTCATCCCAGCCTTAAGTTATCTTGGACTAGAGCTTGTATTATGGTAGAAAAGGCAAGGTTTATCTTAAAGCCTTAGGCATAATAAAGTTATTGTTTCACATAATTCTGCTAGTCTAAAGAATATAGTAAAATAAATATTTCATTCATGTGTAGTTTTATACTTTTTATTGTTCATTTTGTATTCCCCAGTCTCTCCAAACCGCATATAAAAATACAAATATTTTGTCAGTTTATTTAACATGCATTCAGTTCATCCAAAAATGAAAATTTGCCAACATTTTTTGAAAATGTTTACTCCTCCAATATGTAAACGAGTTTGTTTCTTTATTGGAACAGTTTTGGAGAAATTTAGCATCACATCACATGATCCTCTGCAGTGAATGGGTGCCGTCGAATGAGAGTCAACACAGATGATAAAACACAACACAAAATCCAAAGTAAAGCCAAACCACTGTATGTAAGTAACCACGGGACTCATCTTAACATCTTGTGAAGTGAAAGTGACGTTTCTAACGTATTATGATGTGACGTTCATATTTCTCTCCCGATTCAGATGAGATAATGTTTTTCACTGGGGAGAAATAATATGGATTGAGGACTCATGTTTCAGCCTAAAGCGGGACAGTTCTGATATGGTTTAAAAAAATCTATGAATGGTATTTGTTTCCTACCAAACAACAATCTTTGCACTTCACCAGATATAAATTTGATGGGCTGGGTGGTGTGGATTTACTGTGGATTATTGTGATGTTTATCAGCCATTTGGACTCTCATTCTGACAGCACCCAATCACTGAAGAGGATCCATTGGTGAGCAAGTGATGTTGTAATGTTTCTCCAAATCTGTTCTGATGACGAAGCAAAGCCAAGTAAAAATAATAGTAATAATGATTTAAAATGATCAAATCAGCCAAAATAAAGGTCATGTTGATTAAAATTATTTTCAAGGTTGATAAAAAAAAAAAAAGCTGCTTAAAGTTCAGTTTTCAATTTGTACGCTGTATGCAGGTGCACAATCACACAAATAACCCACCACACACACACACACACACCTGCAGGTATTCCAAGTGTGAAGTTTATCACCACAAATTACCAAATGGCTCTGTAATCTTGAGTTGCGTGGACACGCAACAATCAATCAAGGAAAGGAATAGGAGGAGGACAGGACTAATGAATTCTCAGTTAGCAGCCATGAGTGGTCATTGTGGTGGTATCAGCTCCCGAGGTGACACTGCTGTGAAGCTTTAAGCCAATGATTAGGCCCAGGGGAGAGGGGAGTTAGCGCCAGCAATTGGAAACGACGCAGAGACGGGCCCCACTACATTGTTTAGTGTGAATTGTCAGCTGATTTTCCAGTTAGACTAGTAGTTTGTGATATTCACACATATAGGAAAGTAGTAAATGCTTGTAGGGCGACTTCAATTATCTATAACAGTCTCCATGTGATGGTTATGGGACATGTTAATGACGGCCACCAGTGATTTGCTGTGACATTTATTTAGTAGTACTCGGATAAAGAATCGTAACCACAACTTCCACTGGAGTGCAGAATTTCAATTAATATGACTTATTAAATATTGCAGTGATGGCCAGTGTAAAAAACACCCTTTAAGGGGGAAATAAATTATTTTTTCCAATACATGTCTGCGATTAATTAATTTCTCTGCTGAAAAGAACATCTTCCGCTTATTGTCATTAAAGCAAAGGACGGGCAGGACACTGTAGCTGAAGTTCTTTCAATATCCATTTGTCAATCAATCTGCCTTCCATTTGGGTTTTTTGTGGCTCTGTAACAACGTTTTCATTTTAATGTTTTGCGTGTTTCATACCACTCTCTGTGGCACCTCACTGGGAAGATTAAAATTTTTCACTTAGGTGTAAAAAGAAGTCTGGAAGAATAACCTGAGCAGTTGTTTATTAGCATACACCCTGACGCCGCACATGCTACTCACAGCGGTGTTTGGATGAATATGTGACTATGTGCTGCATGCTTTCCTCTTAATAACAAAATAAACAACAAAAATGACAGCGGTGAGAAAACAGCAGTTAAGAAAGCATCAGATCATAGTGACGTGGAAAATGTTTGGCATTTCAGCCGCACGGGCAGCAGGTACAAGTTCACTTTATTTATATTGCACTTTATACAATAGAGTTCTTTAAAGCAAACAGCTTTCAGTACTAAATGTGAAAGTGTATTTCACTTTCAATTACAATTTCGACTATAAAGTTGCTCTCCAGTGTCTGACATCAATGGACTGAACAGAAAAAATAAACCCACTGTTGCCAACTATTTTCAATGGAAAGCAGCTAAAGTCTGATCGAAATGCCACTAAATTATGTCATATGCTACTTAGCATATTTATGGCGCTAAATGTCACCCATTTGCATCTGTTTGCTTTGCTCCTACTCTTTGTGCTCACATACTGTATTTAATACATCCATATTCTCAATAAAGCTGTTCTCATTTACATATTTTTCTGTTTCTGTTGTCAGACAACAGAACAAATATGAAATAGTGACTGAAATGCAACCAAAGACTATACCAGCAGTCACTTCCAAGCCATTTTCAAGCTGCCGTGCTGCACTGTAAATTTATCCTGACTTATAGCCAAGACATTGTCTGCATAAACTTAAAAATAACGGCTGCACTGTAAAAATAATCATCCAGATAGAAAGTTAGAAGCAACAGAATGTCAGACAGAGGTATGTCTGTGCCAAGAAAGCAAAACCTCACACTCATGGCACAATACTGGCGAGTCTCAGAAAGTAGCTAATGTTCGTCCAAAAAGTCACTAGATTTTTCGCTAGTTGCCTTTTTGAAAAAAATAAATAAATCAATAAATGGGGCGAAAAAGTCACTAAACCACTAAGTTGGCAACCAGAGAAAATTTCCATGTCAAAGAAGGCGGAGCCCCAGAGCCACACCTACTTATTACATAATCTCCACAAAATCAAGGGCAGTTCTAAAGGTATTAAACCAGGTGGAGCAAATTTTTTCGGAAATTTCACTTTTTAAGTTTTGAACTCCTGATGAGCTTTGTTTTGGCCTGGTTTCGTTTGAAATTACGTAGCAAGAAGTTGTTCTTTTGATTAGTTGAAAAGGTAAATTGGGGCCTTTGTTGCCTCAAGTCAAAAATCTCAAATTTTCTATGAAATTTTGGTCTGTGAACATACTTATTGTTTCACTGCACTTCAGTGCAGTGTTTGAAGTGTTTACAGTGTTGAAAAGGCAGGACTGCTCTGAGTACAGGCCTCATTTGGCATTCATGTCTTGGGAGGCAAGACTCTCTCTATCTCTCTCACTTATTTGTTAGGTTGCGCTGCTCACACTCGAAGTCAACAGCAGCTTTGAATCAGATTCCTTTGCACTCTCCTGCCCACACGTCCACTCTCTGGAAGAAAGCAGTGGGGATGTGGAGCAAATTAACTACAGCACAAAAAAACCTCTGTCTTGACTTTAATGCACCTCTGCGGCGACCTTAGACCAAACGGTCAATATCTAAACTTAAATCATTTTGAAAGTGCAGTATATAGAGGTCTATTACCGAGAGGCTACTATGTATTTGTATTGAATGTATAGGTATAACGTTCTTTGGATGGATTCAAGGTGAATTGTTTTGTATGGACTCGATTACGTCATTCACAGGCTTCATGCCAGCCGGGGTCATGCGAGATCTGGATTCTCTCTGATTGGGACATTTTCTGTACAGCATAATGGGTAATGTAGTTTTTCACCACCGATTCTGCTATACAGTGCATTAATGTCCACCTACTTTTTTAGTGGTGCTGATATTTTATTCCATTAATTTTTCCAATAGGAATTTTAAACAAAATTTGGGTAAAGCGTTACAAGCTCTGAACCAAAATAACCAGCTATAAGGTGAATCACAAGATTACAAACTTTGATTTTGTGTCCTTTGTCGGACACAAAGACAAAGGTACAAGACTGTTTTCTTACCGGCTTTAATGAGGGAAAGAAGGAAAGGAACCCAATCCCAGGAACCATTGTGAAACGAACCAGAATCAAATTTAAAAACATGAAAAAAAAAAATAGTAACTATCAATTTAAATATGTTGCTGTTTTATTAGAAACACTATATTTAGTTGATGCAAAAAATAAATATTTTATTATATTATATTATATATTATTATATTATATATTATTATATTATATATTATTATATTATATATTATTATATTATATATTATTATATTATATATTATTATATTGAAAATATTTAAGTATTTAAGTGTATTCTGCTGGATTCAATTGGGGACCCGGGGGTGGAAAAACTCAGCAGCTCTTGTCTGTTTGGTACTCTCTGATTGGTACTCTCTGTTTCCTTTACAGCATCATGGGTAATGTAGTTTTTCACCATGGATTCTGCTGTAAAATAGGAATTTATGAAAAACATAAGTTAAAATAATGTGTACTGATTGCTTCAACAAAAGCATATAGCATCAGCAGTCTCAGAGCTCAAAGTAGGTCTGCCTTTAAAGGTTTAAAAGTTTTTGGTAAAAATCAATCTCTCTATGGAGAAAATGAATGGCATTTTTATTTCTGGAAGCTGACTGTTGCACTCAATACAAAACATTGGTTTAACAAAAGCATATACTATCGATTAGCAGTCTTTATCAATTTACAGAGCTCACAACAGGTCTGTCGTTAAAGGTCTTTAAAGAGCCAGGCTGGTTTCTTTGTGAATTCAGCACCAAGGCCAGCAGCCAAAAAAACAGCACATGGTACTGAAGCAGAGAATCAAGCATCTCTGGTGGCACTTCATGAAGTGCATCTGTAGCCACTCTGTAGGGATGTGAAAAGTGGCTATGATAGCACAGAAAGGGTAACCTGCATGAAGCTGAAATACTAACAATGAAGCTCTTTCTTTGACACCAAAATGGATACTAATCCACAGCACCATATGACATAAAGCCAGCACAACATCACTGTCAGGTTATTGAGCAGTCCTCAGACACCTCTCGCTCCACTGGAATACTAATAACAGCTGAAGTGTGTAACGATCAAATACTTAAGCTGTTGAAGTATCTTGTGTTCAGATGCAATGAGCTTTGATGCTCATGCAGCCACTGCATGTTCAAGTCTTGTTCAAACCTGTTCTCACCATCATTTCATAAAAATTGTGCAAAAACAGAAGAGAGAAACAGTTAACAATGAAATGAAGGCTTAAAGGTGAATTCAGTGGGTTGGTGTTGATTTAAAAAGATTTCATTATAAGTATTAAATGTCAGCAGTCATCTTAAGTCTGTACACTCAAATGAAGACAGTACACATAATAGTGTAACGAATCAGCTCATGGGAAATATGAATAATTAATCATAACTAGTTATGATTAATTATGAATATTTTAGATCCGCTGTAGATATTTAGCTGACCTCTCAGGTTCAACTGTCTTGTCAATTCTAAGAACGTTAATTTCCTGGTTACAGGAAATAACTTCCTTACTGTACAATTCTACAAAAGCTTGTAGCATAAATCTGCATGAATAAGTGACTCCAGTTATGAGCAAACAAATGAACAACGTCAAGTGTGATACAAAAAAGACTTTATTAACTACATAAACACTAAAACTAGTCCAACATACTACATAAACACATAAACTGGTCTAACATCCTACATAAACACATAAACTGGTCTAACATACACATACACACACACACACACACAACACACACACACACAGAGTTTGTATAGGAAAGGGTTAAAGCTTAAAGCAGTAGAGAGAAGAGAAAATAAGAATATGACGTTATGGAACCATTTGCATATACAGCAGATCTACACCTGAGGGAAACAACAGATTCTTAGTTCAAACACACCTTTAAAAAAAGGTGCAAATGGTACCTAATGTATCAAATAATAAGACTAAGTTTGATACTTGCATGTTTCATCTGTCTGAAAGAGAGGTTTGATGTAATCTGAAGGTTTCAGTCGATCTTTGCTGAAGTTGGTTGATGAAAAAAACCAATTTGAGTCAGAGGATATTGATGAATGGAAAGGACAAGGCTGAAGCCTGGCACGAGCTTAGGATGTTTTGGAGCGTTGGAGCGTCTTATCGAAACCTAACAGAACCACCGACTGGGTGGGTCACATGAAGTACGGCCTTTAAAGAATCCAAAGATTCACGCCTCTCAAGATGGGATTGTCCAATGAGAAATGCCGGAATCCCAAATGGGAGTTTGGAAATACTTGGGAGTTTATGACCCTTTGTGTGGAAGCATGGAAATTTGCATATGGAACTTGAATTGAAATTACTAAAGATTCTCAGAACACTAATATGTTGCGTAGGTGTAAACATACAATATACACTCTCAATTAGATTATCCGAATACGAATTCATAGATACTAAATATGGTAGGGTTATATATATGTAAGCTTACAGGAGTGTGTTTCGATTATAAGTCTGCATAACTGTATACAATTTCAAAGACCAAATACACAATGTCAATAATATACCCAATGACCTGAAGGTTTTTGTGTGTTCATTCAAAGAAAGGTTTTCCTATTAATTAATTAGCAAAGAAAAGTCCTTCCCTTGTGGATTTTCCTTATGGGCAAGGAAGAGATTTTCTTCACCTAAATTCCAGGAGATCGTAAATGTATCGGGTGTCAGCATTTCTATGGAACCAGGGGCCTGTTCGGCTTACTGGGGTGTTACAGAGTATTTGTTAAATCTAGCTAACAAAATATATATTGTGTGTTTGAGTGGTCCAGACGCTACAATAGTTTTCTATAAAAAAGTGTTAATGATGTTCATATTCATATATATAACTTAGCATGTTCAAATGACGTGACGTAGATGTTAAAAAAGGTATTTTTAAAGGTGTTTTTTATTTTTATTATTAAAGAAAAATCAGTGTTTTGTCATCTTATATAATTGAGATAAAACAGTAAAAGCAGTAGTTTGCAATTAAATGATAATGTAATAATAATAATAAAAATAATAAAGTTGTTTTGTCATCTAGTTACAGAAATTGCTGTATGCTGTGATACATGTCTAATTGAATAAAATTGTATTTATTCTAAAAGAGAAAAGGTTTCCTTTATTGACACTATATAGGTGGAACTACTCCTTATGCTTCTATTAAGAAATCACATTATGATTGATTTATCTTAAATAAACTGTAAGAATACAGCGACTGCCCTTGGCAGTAAACATCAGAAAGTCCTGTTATTGTGCTCCATCGCAGGTCAACTGAAGTTCATGTAAGATGTTTAAGTTTATATATTACAAAAAAAAACAGCACAAATGGAAGCAGCTCTGACCTTGCAAAGCTTGTTAGCCCCTTCAATGTTTTTCCAGCTAGTTCCATAACATACCATTTCTCCTTTCTTTTTCTTTTCATTTTCACAGCAGAGCAGAACTGCTTTTAAGATTCTCTGTAGGCTGCGTTCAATCACTCAAGTACTGCTTTACTGGAAATCAGCCATTTTATTCCTGGCTAAATTAATGCATGAATCCATTTAGTGTGATTGAGAGAATCTGAATGATTTGGGGATGCACAACATGAGCTGCATTGCCACAGACATGCAGAGGACCACCCCTTGACTCTTCGAAGGAATCCGTCACTTCTTGATAGAATCGATGGAGAAGAACAGCGGGGGGGGGGGGGGGGGGATGTCTTCCTCTGTCTGTAACCTCCTCCCAATATCACAGAGGAACACAACAGCCTAAAGTACAAAGGGAATAGAGTAATAGCAAAGCATCAGAGGAGCACAGCAGTGCTCAGTCCTGCTTGCGCTAAGCTCCGCCCCTGACTCCTCCCCCTGCCTTCCCTTTGGATTAATTATGCAGCTCACTGCAGCATTTTCAGTGTTGCCTGCAGTTTGTCCTGCCACAAGCTACCCTGGTCCTATCTTCTTCTACTCCTCTTTTATGTATTTCTCTTTCTCATTCTTTACCGCCTCTATTCTTGGAGGTCTAAATTTGATTAAATTCTTCCCCCTCTCTCTCACTCCCTCCTTTAATGCTCTGCTTTTTTACCGCACCATAACAAGAAATAAGGCTGCAATTCAAGCTCGTCTGAAAACACTCTGCTGCTGCACACATACATAAAGCTTCAAGCATTGCATCATAAAGGGGAACTACTGAATACTCCCCGGCTAATGACTGGACGAGAGTGTTTAACCCATGTGAGCTCAGACCGTACTGTCTCACACTGGCTAATTACAGCAGCTGTTCGTCAATACATCTGGCTGTAAATGATGCAATTATTCCAAAATGTTGTCCCTGTTAGGTTTGTTTATGTAGTTGAGCTTTGCAATTTTTTTTTTTTTTTTTGCATCTTTACATGAAGGATTGCCAAAAAAACATTGATTAAATCTGTTAGGATAATAGGTATTGACTGTAGTCAGAAGGAAAATTGTCCTTCTAGTTTACATGTACAGTTGGTCCATATATATTTAGACACAGCCAATTTGTACTATTTTAGCTTGTGTCCAAAACATATTTTAAAGTGCACCACGGAAGCTTTAAAGTGAGGGTATTCTCATCAAAAT
The DNA here is from genome assembly GCA_018155175.1 of Sinocyclocheilus anophthalmus. Taxonomy (NCBI): domain Eukaryota; kingdom Metazoa; phylum Chordata; class Actinopteri; order Cypriniformes; family Cyprinidae; genus Sinocyclocheilus; species Sinocyclocheilus anophthalmus. The sequence continues at coordinate 25,773 of JADLZN010009901.1, forward strand.
TGGCGGAAAGTTTAAGGAATTACGCTTTTTAATATGTACCTACCCGCTTTTTCAAGGGACTCAAAAGCGTTTCAGGAACGGAAAAACATAAAGCGAGCGGAAGAATTCTGAAGGGATATATACCTCCTGCCAGATTCAGCCAAAATGGAGCACCAAAGTTGATTGGACAAGCGGCTTCACAGTACAAGAGGACGATTGACCAAAAACACTACAGCATAAAGCTACCAGGAGATGTTTTGCAATGTACTAAAAACGGGAATATTCTGCAATGGCCAAGGCAACTCTCCTTGAAATCTCAAACACCCGATGAGCGCATTGTCACTCGCTGAAGACAAAAACCTAAAGGCAGAAAAGGAACCACAACAAAATCAAACAACTGAGGCCTCAGCTGGCCATAGAAGGCATGGCAAAGCATCAACAACAGGAGGAGACGCGGTTTGGTGATGTCGTGAGGTTACAGGACTTAAAGGACAGCATTGACTGCAAGGATTCTCACCAGAAATATTAAAACTGCAATTTTATTTTACGATGATATTATTTGTTCCAATTACTTGGAGCCCCTGCAAATGGGGGGGACTGTGTCTAAAAAAGAGGGTTGTAATCCTAAAGTTTTACATGGTATATTTTGTTCAACCCTTGAATTAAAAACTTAAAAGCTCTGTAGCTTCAATTTACTCTTGATTATTCTGCTCTGATGGGATAGAGAGCCGAAATTATGGGAAACTAGAAAAAATTGGGTCAGTGTCCAAAATAATATAGTGGAGTAACTGCAAGTTCAAGCTGTACAAAAACATTACGCCAGCAAGTAAACGGATTTGGATGACATATTTCTACTTAGTCAGGCTACAATAAAAATGTATCTCTGTGCCGTACCCACCTCTAGATGTTTTCCTGTCTGGTTTGTCTAAGGGGTACGATGATGCATATTTGCACAGGAAACAAATGGCGCAAGGAGTGGGATGAAATATTTCAGCTGAGTTGGTTGACTATAATAATTTAAAGGAGGTCAGGGGTTGAAACGGTTCACTTCAAAACCAGGTACAGCTAGATATCCACCAGCATGTATAGTCCACTTTGTTCTGCATCAGGTCTGTAGATACTACATTTTTCAGGGATAGTATTAGTAATAAATAAATATAATAACAATACGGTGTATGTCTGCTTATTGCATATTTCTATAGAAGTATATAGATATATATAAGATATATATACATATATATATATGTTTATTCAATTATTACATAAAGTATTAAAAAAAATCCAGACAGCTATTGTGTGCAAATAAATGGGTCCAAGGCATGGAGTATTTTACACACACAAACACATTTAGTTCTGACAATGCAGTCAGAGCCAGATTATATTATTTCATAGAACAAATATATTTGAACCGAGTTCAAAAGGAAAATGTGTCAACTGTACACCCTGCTGCCTATCATAGTTTCACAGACCTTGTGAAACATGGCTTGGCAGTTTTGCAATTGTTTCTTGGAGTCCTCGGATTGATATAATATTTCCAAGAAGTGTTTCTCACCCTGTTTCTGAGCTATGACAGGCCTTATGAATCAATATATTTTTGAGCTATTTAGGTTATATTTCAAGCTTTCAACTATATTCCTTTCAATAATTCATTAAATTGCCTATATTCAAACTTTCAGCACCAATGATGACAAACAAAATACAACTGGTGTTTATACAACATACAGTACATTCAGTTAATATTTACTGAGTTGATAGGAGAAAAAGCACGAGTAATGCTTCTCAAATGCTACCCATGCTTGTTTTGAATCTGATGATCTTGCAAATCTGAAGTGATGCATTCACATGTTAGATAATCTAATGTAATGTAGATATATTGATGTTATATTAAGGGCTGCTTTCCATTTATGGCCCTTTGAAAGCACATTTAAATGAGCTTGTACAAGAAGCAATGCACTGCTTTCACCTTTACTCTGGCACTGAGTAGGACGACAGAACAGAGTAATTAGTACAAAATATTGAAATTGTAACCTAATTTTCCATGGATCTAATCTGGTGCAGAAAATGTTTGCGGTTATTCATCTGGAAGACAGTTTTGTTTAATGAAACTTTTAATATCCCTTCAGTGCAATCAAAGAATGAGAACGCATCTGACAGCCATTCAGAGAAGAGAACATGCAGTTTTGACAGGAGATATCATCCCGTATATCAAGACCGACCACACGACACCGCATCAGTTTGAGTGAAGCTCTCAGAGGACAGGAATAGTATTTCTGATGTACCGCACGGGTGTGGTTAAACTAGTCATGAATATCACACAGAAGAACACACGGGTATGATAAACACAGGAATAAGAGTAATGTTTGAAGTGTGTATACTCTCAATGGGGGCTGGGCGCTGCAACATACCGCAGTGCTCGAAGCTTTCAGCACACCCACTCCATCATCTCCTCTCTCTCTCATGCTCACCCACAGAGCCCCTCGGTTTTTATGTTCCTGTAGCATTCTCTCAGTCTCCAACACACGCTCCTCCCTCTTTCTTCTGTCCTACATTATAGTCTCACACTTTCCTCTCCTTTACACTGCTTACACAACACCACTCTCTCATGTTCACATGCACACTGAACAGAAAATAAATACACACATAGCCCTACACACTCCCCCTAATGTAGCAACTCGCACAGTACAGCTCTGCCGCCCTAAGATTAATCAGCTTGTCAACAAGCCCAGCATGAAGACCGGTTGTACTTGTGCTGTAATGAATCGATTGCCGATCACACATGGATTAGTTGGGGCATATTTACCTGAATGTTTTAATTAAAATCTGTAATGAGCTCAAACTTCTTGCCTTGTTGACTCCCATTACCTCATTTGTATTGTTTAAGGCCTTTAATGACAGCATGAAATCGGTATTGGTATTGATGTGTTTGCTATTGAAGTAGGGGTAGGACATTTCGAAGGACATTACATTTTTTAAAAAAGAAATAGCCAATGGCCTTTAGTTAAATCAGTTTCTCAAGGCTGGATGAAACGAGGAAGCTTTAGCTAGAGTACTGCGAAGCCCCCCATGATTTGATATTTGCTATGCTACTCAGAATTACACGGTACTTATAATTAAAGGTCCCCTGAAATGCTTAGAAACATGCAGCATTACTCTATGTGTTGACGTCATTTTAACTGAAACAGGAAGACAGGGCGGGACATATCAAGCAGCCCGCCCCTTTTTAAAATAGCCAATAGTGTTCGTTTATATCACAGCTTGGGCTAGAGCCGTTCAGAGCCGTTGAGCTCTATAAAGCCACATTTGACAGGGTATGCCAGCCACAATCTCATCCATATTGCTATAAAATATAGCATTCTGTGTAGAATTCATAGCTCTGATACATTTTGTGGTCTGCGACTCGCGCATGTGATCCGCTCCGTGCTATCGTGTCTCTGGACCGGAGCAGAGTGTGTGTGCGGTGCGGTGGTTAGCCTGACACAGCGCGAAACCAGACTTATCTTTTTCCTCAATGGAAAAGCATATTTACACGGTTTAAATCGTTCCCTGTCCCCTATATAGTGCACTACGCGCCATTCACTGTACAGAAAATACAAATCCTGTGAACAAGTGACCGATCTCAGCGCGGGTTCAGCGTATATTTGATAAGGGTAGGGGGCCGGGGTGTGTGTCGAATTCTAGAGAGCATTTGATTGGACAGAAAGTTTGATGAGATGCTGAAGTACGAGGTGACGTCAAAAAAAATCATGAATGCTTATATCTTCTAAACGCGAATGTCACTGTTTTGGAGCACACTGCCTTTATAGATAGCATTAAGACTAACATATTGATACTAACGCCCAAAATTTTTTTATTTTGATTTCATGGGGACTTTAAGAGGGAGGGGCAGTATCATTCCAAAAAAGCATTTTATTTGGACACGTCCATTAGTGAATGGTTTATTTACATAGAACTTTTAGGTGCACACTAGCATTTAGACAATTTAGAAAAAATTTACCTGGAGTGTCATCATTAAAAAAAAAACGTTTCAAAGCGATAAATGTCCAGTGAACTAAAAGCACACTGAATTTGAAACAGATGAACATGATTCTGGCAATGTTTTGTATGTTTCGGAAATGAAATGTCCAGTGAGTGGCACTAAAATGTTAATGCTAAATTGCATTTGAAAATAAAGTACCATCTACACTAAACCCTACCTTAAACCTAACTGATAGTGTTAACAAAATCAAGCAGGATAAAACATATTTGCTGAAGCAACCATGCCATTTTAGCTTGCTTCTACAGGTCTTTGAGCTCTTTCGTGATCAGTGGGACTCTAAGAACTTCACATCACAAGCAATGCTGTACCAGGTGCGCTACCGAGCAAGTTTACCATGTCAGAAATCCACAGATATGGAGCCGTTAATGTAATGCAAATGTCAGAATGTATTAATTAAAAATTCATCCACTATGATAAAAGTGGTTTGAGGTGATAACATAGTATTGTGCAAGGAAACGTGTAATTAATCAATAATCTGCCTTCTTGTATCAACAGCTGATGTCTAGGCATTAATGTCTTACTGCCTCTAGAGTTCATTTTAACTGGAAACTGCAGTGAGTTGTAGGTGTATGTATGTTTTTTGAGTTTTGCAGAAATGTAGGTAGAAGTATGTTTTTCCATTGAGCCTAGGTTGCACATAAATGACCTCAAAACTTAAAAAAATTCAAAAGTATTTAAGAGCTGAGGTCTGAAAAGCTGTTTCAGATCAGTCTCAGAGAAACATTGTGAGCTAGTGGTACTTGCTAATTGGTCATTGTTTATTTTTCCTTCATTTATAATAAGACATTGCGCCATCTACTGCTCGGAAAGCATATAAACATGCACAAAAGTACAAAAGTGGTTGATGGTTTTGCAATGCATCACTCACTATCATTACATAATGTATCATTTTTGTAAAAAGGAACATTTAACCCTTGATTACTTTAGCTGTTAATGTGCTGGTAGCTTATAATATTTCTCATTGTTTTAATAATAAACATTTTTATAATTCATTACATAGTGCAGTTTACGAAAACATACAATAATTCTCCTTCTGCTCTCACATAAAATCTCTCTTTAACATCCCCTATTTGAACATTTCCGCAGGGAAAAACGACTGCCAGTACAGTCAGTTACAAAACTAAGCATTCAGAGAGTTGTACTCTGCCTAGCTATCCTTCAAATGAATCACAAAAAATCGTTGTGTTCACCTTCAGTATAGTAATAAAGGAATATATATACTGTAAATATACTGTATGATCTAATGCTGGATTTTGGGTAAACACAGTTCATAGGTACCAAATCACCTATGCAGATTTTGTAATAAGAACATATTTCTGAGTATTTAATAAAAAGGCAAAATAGACATACAGACAAGTAAATAAAAAAACGGGATGTTTTATGCAGGCAGAATATTTTAAAATGCTACTTACCATGCGTGCCAAATGTCCCGAAGAGAAACTTATAGAGGTGTCAAGCCAAAAGCCTCAGAAAAACACTATATTGCCTAAAATGTTCTCTCCTGCTGCGCCTTTAGAGAAAGATGTCCAGTGTCATTCACACTAAACTGACACGGAGAAGATCAGCTCATGCAGAAGGAGAGGAGAACATAGATGCGGGTTCTTTCCTCTTCTCACTCAGCCCTTCAATATTTTACTGCTGTACTCACCAGCAGTGGCTCCTGATTGGCTGAGCTGCTGCACAGTAATGTATGATCTCACTTTTAATTGGACAGAGGCAATTTATGAGGCCTGTCCAGCATTATTCCTGTTCGCTCTTGCTCATTTTGTCTTTCTCACTCTCTCTCTCACCCACAGAGTATAGCGAGCTTTGCTATATCAGATTAATGAAATGAGGTAGGATATGTAAGAAAAGGAGATGAACGCAGGGATAGAGAACACATTTAACACATTTACTGTAACTTATAGACACTTTTACTGAGAGCAACATACAAATTAGGAAAAGCACAAGCAATAATACCGGATCTAATAATAGCAACAGAACCACTCTAATTAAATGCAAGAGTAAACAGAGAAGTACAAAAGCTAGAGCAGAAGTGTAGCTGTATTTGTGTGTTAATCGGAAGAGACTTAACGTATGATTATGGATTAATGAAATGCTTGCGAAGGAGATTAAAAGGTTGTGATGGGACAAAAGATGGGAGTTACTTGCTTTGTTGCTTAATTGACCAGTTCACCCAAGAATGAAAATTGGCCAGAAAAGACGGTTTAGACTTTAAAACTCCATGGATTTGTTTCTTACAATCATGCAGCTTATCGCTCACACGAACCTTAAGTGTGGTGGCTAGAGTCACTCTCTTCGTGCTTGTGGATTATTGTGATGTTTGTATCAGCTGTTTGGACTCTCATTCTGACGGCACCCATTCACTGCAAAGCATCCATTGGTGAGCAAGTGATGTAATGATGCATTTCTCCTAATCTGTTCTGATGAAGAAACAAACTCATCTACATCTTGCATGGCCTGAGAGTGAGTACATTTTGAGCAAACTTTCATTTTTGGGTGAACTGTTCCTTTAAGAAGTGTAGCCTATGTGGGCAGCGTCCTTGTTCGGTCTAGAGACTTTCACAAACCAATAAACCTGGCAGCTTTTTGTCTGGTTTTAATTCATTTCTCTGTCTTAGGTCTTATCTGGCAGCAGTTTATGACTGATGCTAACCTAATATACTGACAAAAGACCAGGTCTATAGAAACACAACCACTGATTAAAATCTGCTTTAGCTCCAGACTTTTGATTTCTGTCAAGATTATTTTTCTCTTATTGAATCTTTCACGCTAGAAATAGATGTCTACTCTTTTGGTTTGTTGCAGGATGTTAGTAGACTGACTGCTTATTGAGAATGAATAGGACATTTATATGGGCGCTGTAAAGAAACGAAGACTATCCAGTGCTTACTCCTAGCAATGTGAAAGATGTTAGTAGTAGTGATAGTATAGTTCTTCCAGGTACTGTTTTTAAAATGTTTACTTATATATATATATCTTTATTTTTTGTACTCCTATTGCAAGTCTTGGAAATTGTAATTTTCTTATATTACAAATCCTTCAATGTTACCAGTGTCATATATCTATATATGTCTATATATGTGGCATGTGAACTATATTCTTTCTAGATAGATTTGTATGTATTGATTTTTATCTGTTCCCTTACCAAAAAGTAGTATACTTCAAGTTTATTGTAGTAAGTATACTTAAGTAAAGTTCAAGTATACAATATATTTAAGTATACTTTATGTAGTAAGTACACAAATATCAATGTACTAGTAGTATACTTGTAAGTGTAATATTTCAATACACCATGGGACTAAATTGGCCAACTTTCTAGTATATAAAAGTATAATTTAAGTATAACAGTAGTAAACTTTGAGCACACAACTAGTTTACATCAAAATGTTTAGTTTGTACTGCAACTATACTAAAAGTGAAATTATAAGTATACTGATAGTTTACTAATTAAATACTTGTAGTAGCATTTTAGGCACACTTTGAAGTATAGTCTCAGTAACTACTAGTTTAGTAGTTTTATACTCGTAAGTTTTCTTTTAAGTGAACTTTACATCATACTTTTAAGTATACTGCTATGTCCCTATTTAGGTATTAATTTATATATTTTGTTACATGAATATCTGCACATACAAACATCAAAAGAACAGGGTTTCTGCTTGTAAACAAAAACATTTTATTCTAGCGTCATGCATTCTTTTTTTAAACACTTGAATGTGGATAAGTTTCATAAATAAAAAATTAAAGAAATAAACAACATTTTGAACAAAAAGCTGAAAAAGACTATGAATTGGATTCAGAATGATAATCAAAATGTAGATAGAGTCGATCAACACCTCAAAGCTTGACATTCATTATTACCTCTTCATTGGTCGACGTTACATCAACTTTACACAGTTTTGATGTTGTTTTATGTCTGATGATCGTGCTAGATTACATGTGGAAGCGTCTGTTGTTTCGGTTTCTTCTTCACTTGTGTTTTTTGGAAATTCTGTAGAGAAGATGTGTACTAGCAGTACTACAGTATAACAACGAAAACACGGATTCTAGGAGCACAATTATAGCTAAAATATATTTAGACTTTTTCTAAGTATAAGTCAAGTATACTTAAATGTCATTTTAAGTATATTTCTGAGAAGTACATAAAGCCCATGTCTGAGAAGTACATAAAATTAGACTGAAAGTATACTTTCCTATTTTTTTTAGTTTAAAAGAAGTATACTAATAGCACACTTGAATAAACTTCTTTTTCGTAAGGGTCTCCAGGCATTAAAACTTAACGTAAATATAAATCAACAGAGGTATCTATAAAAGAGAACACACTGTTAATAATTATAAGTGAAAGATCAATAATTCATTGCATCATTGAACTAAACACACTTATTTATTTGAATGTAAATAATCAAAAACCAAAACGCGTTAAACGATCTTAATAGGTAGAAAAAAAACCTTACCTTAAACCTTCAAACCTTAAAATACTTTTAAGAAAAGATCTTCAATAAAAAATACAAATAAAATGCCACATATACAGAGGAAATAATTAAAGCTTTTGTTCAATATGCAAATAAATTACAATAACAAAATAATCCACTAGATGCATTACAAATCAATAGTTTTTGTTTTCTATGGTGTCGTGTTGTAATATTTGCAATATGAATCAGATGTTAAGGGTATGTACAGATATATGTACAGATACATACAGAAATATATTTTTTCTTCTGATAACTGTAATTTCTTGCTGTCTGTTATTCATCTCCCCCTACATTCACTGTCTTTATTTACGGCTGTATGTCTCCACAAGACTGCAGTTCAGTTCTACATTTTTATAACCCTTTTTTTATATATCTTTTAAAAGGGCTCAAATGTGCAGCTGCTACTGACACAAGTGCCGTGCTATATGCAGTCATTTTAAAATAACATATTTCCATTTTCTGTCTGCCTCAGTGCAAATACAGAAACTCCATCATGATGGTGATTGCTGGCAAAACGGTTCAGAGTCCTGGAGAGGCAGAAATATGACAGCAAACTCAAAATCTGGTTTCTTGGGTTTATCACACTTGAAATTGTTTATCTCATACTTTAAGCTCATACTTTAATAATTAGTAGTGAGTAGTCATGTTTTGAGATTTTTCGCACTGTACCCACACCCACACACACACACACCACACACATATATATAGCATATATATAACACAAAATACATAAAACAATAATTATAACAATAACAATAATAAAAAGACAAAAACACAGATAAAATTAATAAAACTTTAACAAAAATTATAATGAAACAGGAAAATTAACTATAATAGTTTCCAATGATACTACCATAACACGAATTTACTTTATACCTTTAAATTCTTTCATGCCATTGGCTTCTGACGCGTTGTTTCTTCATCTTTAACAGACAATATGTGAGAGTCATTTCTGTCATAATCGATTTTTTTCTGAACTTTATCAAATCCTGCTTTATGTACAAAAAAGAGAAATTCGTTACCTAAAACACAACACAATGAAGTACAACATTCTAAATACAGACAATTCACCATCAAATTATTTTTTTGTTTGTTTTGTTTTATACCAGCCAGTCGTGGAAGTCGTGGCCTAATGGTTAGAGAGTCGGACTCGTAACCCAAAGGTTGCGGGTACGAGTCTCGTACCAGCAGGGATTGTAAGTGGGGGGAGTGAAATGTACAGCGCTCTCTTCCACTTTCAATACCATGACTGAGGTGCCCTTGCGCAAGGCACCGAACCCCCAACTGCTCCCCGGGCGCCGCAGCATAAATAAATGGCTGCCCACTGCTCCGTGTGTGTGTTCACGGCTTGTGTGTGTTCACTGCTGTGTGTGTGCACTTTGGATGGGTTAAATGCAGAGCACGAATTCCAAGTATGGGTCACCATACTTGGCCACATGTCAGTTCACTACACAAAATGTCTCTTACCTTTAATCACACCATCCTCATGAACGGCTGAAGCACGACCAGTGATCAGTTCTTCTTTTTCCTGACATCCTGAATGATAACAGAGAGAGTGTGGTGATTATTTCACAGCAGTTTAAATATACAAAATCATACTTTTGGCTTGTAAAAGAAGCAAACTTATTAAAAACGCCAGAGGTTTGTTCACTTGTTGAGTCACATAATATTATTACAAAGTATAAGGTTTGCGAAATAGAGAACTGCTTTGATTGTAACTGTCAGTAAAACCACATACCCTCCAGCTCTGTTGGTCTGTTGTTCATGTACTCCTTCATGGGTGAAGAAGTTTCTGCAGAGTAATCAAAAACCCATAGAAATGTAAATGCAGAGAAATTTTACACACACTCACATGCACACGCACAGTGTAAAACTTACGGTTCTTCGAGTCTGTCATTGAGAAAAACAAGTCCTCTGGTGCTGCTTCTTTGACCTCTGATGATAAGAAATTAAAATTTTTTGTAAGAAATATTTATAAAGTGTTTATACAGCGTTACATTTTGCATACAGTTTACTGTAATTCAAAACACACAAGCTAATGCTAAGTGAAACGTGTAGTCATGTTAGGCAATCACAACAATAAATTAACCCTGATGTCTAATACAGTGCACAGATCTTTTTAACCATTTAATGTGTGATGTGACACGAAATCCAGCATGGGTGAGGCTTGACCCTTACCCATAACTCTGTATGACTGTCCTCTTATGTGTCATTGTGCTTTTAGTTACATGACTGATTTAAAGGTGGGGTATGTATTTTTTCAAAAAGGCTTTAGAAAACGGGCCGAGTACCAAAACAAATGTCTAGCCAATCATCTGTAAGGGGCATGTCTACTCATGATGCGGAGGAGAGAGTGCTCAGTGCACAGGACAGACCTTTTTGGGGTAGGGGCGTGTTTGTTTTGGTGATTTGAAATATCAACATTGGCTACCAGAAATCACTTACCCCACCTTTAACATTTGGGTTCAGTAAGATTTGCATTAAATAGATCAATAGTGACAGTAAAGACATTTAAAATGTAAAAAAAATAAAAATAAAAAAAATAAAAAAAAAATATATATACTATATATTATTTTCAAGAAAACTGCTGTTCTTTGAAGCTTTCTATCATCCAAGAATCATAAAAAAGAATCAGGTTTCTACAAAAACAGCAGAAACTGTTTCAACATAGATAATAAGTAGAAATGCAGCAAATCACAATTTGAATGATTTCGGAAGTAATGCTGCTGAAAATTCAGCTTTGCTGAATGCATAAATTACATTTTAACATATATTCAAATAGAAAAAGCTAACACTTCTTGTACTTGGCACTACGTGGGAACGAAGACCAGAGGCCGTTTTTTTTTTTAATGGATGTCAATGGAGGAGAGGCTTCACTACACTGAATAAAAAGCTTATTAGAGGAAACGGCTTATCATTTAATAAATCGACAACCTATCTGCTAATCTTCAACATGTTTCAACACTAAACAATACTTTTGGATTGAAATATTTTTTTAATTTACCACGAAAAAAAAATGCTGTTTTATAAGAAAAGTCACTGACTTTTTGCGACAGGTGGGATTCAACTTACGCCACTTCTCATTTATTCCTATGGTATCCGTAAATGGAGTAGCGACCTCAAGGGAAATTCGGAGTGACTAGTGAAAACAATCGGGGGAAAGCATGTTGAAGGGCCGTTCCAAACCGAAGTGCTCAAAACTGGCCACTTCAAAGGGCCCTTCGGAATGAAGGATTTCAAAGGGTACAACTAATGAACACTTCGGGCTCCCATGATCCTTTGAGCAGATTATTTGCACGATGACGGCGCCTCTGTGTGAGCACGTGATGATGACGCAGAAGAGCACTTCAAGAAACAGTTGTTTGGTCGCCCTATACCTTCAACCCTTCGAAGTTCTCACTCCAGAGGGTAAACCCTTTGAAGGGATTAGGGTGTAGGGATGAGCCCTTCCGAATGGAACGCAGGGTGATTGTTCTTCTTCTTCTTTGGTGTTTATTGGCAGTTGGCAACCTAACTGATTGGTGCATTACCGTCACCGACTGGAATAAAGTATGGATCAGGATTTTGCTTGTAGGACAATATAAACCATAAAAGCCAATCAAAACAAATAAATAAACTAGCAATTAAAACAAAACCAATATTTAAAAAAAATAATCAAAAAGACTATATTCTTTTATATGAGTAGATTTAACCAAATTATGGTGACAAAAAAATTCCAATGACATGATTCTGTACTATAATCCCCTGTCTTGGTTTTGGGTTTTCTTCTTCTTCTTCTTCTTTTGATTTGATTGGTGGCTGACAACCAATTTTAAAGGTGCATTATCACCACATCGGTGACTGAGTCTCGCACAACTCTGACTGAAATCAGATGGGATTGGGGTTTTTTTTTTTCCCCCCCCCCCCCCAGGCTGTAATGTGATTGGTATTAAGGCACAAAAAACACCGTGATCCGAGTTAGCCGTTACGCTTTCTCCAATAGTAAGTAATACAGACCCTCTCATCTCCTTATATAAGACAATCTCTGGCCTAGTGCTGTGTGCTGCTAAAATGTTGTTAATGGGGAGGAGAATGTCGGTTCACAAATACGTTTGTGGGTGCGCGACATTATACGGGGAAGGAAACAGTGCTTACAACAGTTTAGTCCAGGAGCTCCGGTTGAATGATGCACAGTTTGAGGCATATTTTAGACTAGATAGAGTTTTGTGCTCATATCATACAACTCCTTGTGCTCCGAAACTAGTACGATCTTTTCCATTTTTTCATGTTGTTTTGGTTGCTATGGAAACAACTCGCTACTCGCTTCACTCGTTTTAAAAAGCGCTCAGGACTTTTTTGAAAACACAGTTTACTCTATAGGATTATACTGTAAAACAGACGCTGACAGATCCAAAAAAGACGCCAAGTGTGAACAAAGCCTTTTTTGAATGACAGTGTGTATGACAACGAATTCAAGACGGCTGAACCCACATCAATGGGTTAAGTGTTTAAAAGCAATTTTATATTTAAGGCAAGCAGTTATTTACACTAAGTGTATTCCCACTGAGTGTAAATTATAGTAGACAGACACTGTTTAGACCAAACGTAAATATCAACAAATAAAACCCTGTTTACACTAACATGTGCATATATTGAGAAACTCAAACCAAGTGTAAACAGAAGTGGTACTGTAATATTTGCAGTAAGTCTGAGCAATGAGTGATACAAGGACAGTTATTGGTAAATGGACACTGCATGCAAGACCAACAGCATAAAGAAGCTTAATTTCAGAAGTATATGTATTAATATCTGATTGTACCTGGTTTACGGGTGATTTTTAGAACGATGCATCCAATGATCAGGATTACAATACAGCAGACGAGACATCCTGAGATGGCCAGCAGTATTTTTCTTTTGAATACTGTAATAATAAGGAAAATGCACACATTTAGATAAAGTCAAGCAACCTAAATGAACATTTTCTTCAAACATTATAATTATAGGCCTATAATACATTATATAGAACAAAGAAGAAGTTTATTTTATCTATTTTGTCTCACTGATAATATAACTCAAAAACTAAAAATTGTATTTCTTGTTTTTAATCTAAATCTTGAAGATCATGAAGATGGCCTGACATTGTTCTAATGCACAATTTATTCACATATGTATGAAACAGGTTTAATAATAAATATTCCCATGACTCACTAATATTATTGGCTATGAAGCCGTCACTCAGAGCGGAGTACAGCGGTCTCACTGTGTTAATTCCCTTGCACTTGAATTCACTTTTGATTGTTTCTTCATTTCCTGTCACTTTGAGTACATCTGAGGATCCATTGAGCTGCTGTCCGTTCATGAACCAGGTGTAGTTCCACTGCCTGCCGTCTGAGACGTTACACCTCAGAGTCATATCACCAGTCATAATGTCACTCAGTTCAGTCTCCAGACTCAGGAATGCAGGTGGACGAGCTAAGAGCAAAGTAATATGTTACTTTATAATTTTTAAATAAAATATATTTCATAGTGAGCCCTCGAATCAGTACCCTTAATGCTTTTACTTTTACCAGTTTTAGTAACTATTCAAACTACACTTTTAAAGTGATTCTTTCATAATTTACTCATCCTCATGTCGTTCCAAACCTGTATGACTTCTGTCACCCCCCCTTAGTGGAGCATTAAAGGCATGCAGGGTAAGTGATTTGGTTGAAAAATTTTTTTTTTAATGCTGGTTGAAATTCTCTTCACATCCCGATAACAATCACTAAGTTAAGTGGGCTAAATGTATTATATGTACACAAAAAATTAAAGGATAGCATCAAGTCAGTTAAACTCCTGGGCTATTGATCTGGGCTGCGTTTCCCAAAAGTATTGTTAGTTTAAGTTGATCGTAGCTCAATTGGTTTCAATGGGTCTACAATGTACTTAAGCTTACGATGCTTTTGGGAAAGGCAGCCCTGGTCAGTTAAGTAGCAGAGGGGGTTGTTAATCAGTTTCAGCTGCTTTGGTGTTAATGAAATTAACAGCAGGTGCACTAGATGGGTAACAATGAGATGACTCCCAAAACATGAATAGTTTCACAGGTGGAGGCCACTGACATTTTTTCCCCTTCTCATCTTTTCTGACTGTTTTTCACTAGTTTTGCATTTGGCTAGGGTCAGTGCCACTACTGGTAGCATGAGGCAGTACCTGGACCCTACAGAGGTTGCACAGGCAGCCCAACTCCTTCAGGATGGCACATCAATATGTGCCACTGCCAGAATGTTTGCTGTGTTTCCTAGCACAGTCAAGAGCGTGAGGAGAGTTCAGTAGAGAGGCAGTTTCTCTAGGAGCGCTGGGCAGGGCAGTAGAAGGTCCTTAACCCATCAGCAGGACCAGTATCTGCTCCTTTGTGCAAGGACTGCCAGAGCCCTACAAAATGACCTTCAGCAGGCCACTGGTGTGAATGTCTCTGACCAAACAATCAGAAACAGACTTCATGAGGGTGGCCTGAGAGCCCGACGTCCTCTAGTGGGCCCTGTGCTCACTGCCCGGCACCGTGGAGCTCGATTGGCATTTGCCATTGAACACCAGAATTGGCAGGTCCGCTACTGGCACCCTGTGCTTTCACAGATGAAAGCAGGTTCACCCTGAGCACATGTGACAAGGTGGGGGGGGGGGACATGGAAGGTTGGAGAAGCCGTGGAGCATGTTAGGCGCGTAACATCGTTCAGCATGACCGGTTTGGTGGTGGGTCAGTGATGGTCTGGGGAGGCATATCCATGGAAGGGCGCACACCCTTCCGCACGGCTTAGCAATGGCACCATCGACCTCACGCTTACCGGCCTATTGGATGAAATGCCCCCCCCCCCCCCTGGGACACCATTGTCAGACCCTACACTGGTGCAGTGGGTCCTGGGTTCCTCCTGGTGCACGACAATGCCCGGCCTCATGTGACGAGAGTATGCAGGCAGTTCCTGGAGGATGAAGGAATTGACAGTCCCACACCAATGAATGGCACCACGCATCCGCCACCCCTGACCTAAATCCAATAGAACACCTCTGGGACACTATGTTTCGGTCCATCCGATGCCACCAGGTTGCACCTCAGACTGTCCAGGAGCTCAGTGATGCCCTGGTTCAGATCTGGGAGGAAATGGAAATACCACAGGGACCCACATCCATAGTCCCCCCCCCCCCCCCCATCCTTAGGAGCATGCCCCGACGTTGTCAGGCATGCATACAAGCACGTGGGGGCCATACAAACTACAGAGTACCATTGAGAGTTGCTTCAATGAAATTTCAGCAAAATGGACTAGCCTGCTGTATCGTTTTTTTCACTTTGATTTTCGGGGTGTCTTTGAATTCAGCCATCTGTGGGTTGATAATTTTCAATTCCATCAAACGATGTGGCATTCTTTCGTTCCTAACACATGACCCAGTCCATATCAGTATAGATATCCAGCATGATATTTTTCCCCATTGAGACTGATGTTTTCAAAGTGTTCCTTTAATTTTTTTGAGCAGTATATTTATATCGTCTGTGTTTATTATTTGCATACCTCCGCGCACTCTATTCACGCAGACATGATACGTCATCAGCGCGTTCCATTATGCTATTGCAGACTGAGCGAGAATGTAAGGCGTTATTACAATATTATGCACTTTGTACTGTATTGTTTTCTCACAGATAAATTAGAGGTAATCTGACAGCATTGCATTCAACGCTCCACCAACGCAGTCTCTCATTGTGTTGCAGGTTAGCCTCTGGTCTGCCTGAGTGCGTTTTCATGTGTTTTGTAGGAGGTGTGGCTTTGGAGAGTGATTATGCAAGGGGGGGGGGGGGGGGGGTTTATGCTTTCAAAGATGCTTGTTATTGCTAGCCTCTCCGAAATTGCCTACCCTACCTTTAATGAAGTCATTGGGGTTCAAAACTACATTAGACCCCAAAGACTATATGGACTACAGAGACTGTATGGACAAAAATGAGTAAATTTTTAACTGATATCAAAATATCTTTTGTGTTCCGCAGAAGAGGAAAGTCATACATGTCAGAAACAACATGACATGAGTGTGAAATGATAACATAATTTCCATATTATTTTGGGTGGGTTTCTTTAACATATCAACTTATCATTTTAAACTTATTTAGTGCACTGCCATGGTTATATCCTAAATGAAATGGCCACAATATGTAGTTTATATGGACACAACTTACCTTCAACTTGCACTTGTAGAGTCTCACTGTCCACTGAGAAGTCTCCTCTCTGTACTTTGCAGTGATAGTCACCAGTGTCAGTGACAGATACTGAGTCGATGGTCAATTCTGGATTTGGGATCAGAGGATTTGAGTCTTTATGCCAATGGTATTCCCAACCAACTCCTGGCAAATTACAATGAAGCTGGACTCGTTCCTCAGTGTAGAACAACTCAAACCACTCATGTTTTGTAATGGCTGCTTTTGGGGTTATGTCTAGGAGCAACAGAGGTAAAATTAGAAACAGCTGACCTCAAACAATAACTGTCTTTGAGTTGCTTGTGCTTGTTCTAGATCTTGTGCTAAATTAACTGAATTCAACATAGCCAGAAAGCTGCAAACACTGACAATTTCCATGCTATAATTACAAACAATAAAGAAGCTAAACCAGTCCTCACTAAAGAACTTCAATCATGACATACTTTAGTAACTATTTGCATCTGTGATTGTTTTACATAATCATGTTTTAAAATGTATTTATTAAAATGAGCATAAATATGTTAATTGTGAAAAATTGTATAATGGTTCAAATATGGCTACCTTTGGAACAAGCAGGATTCATTTAGTTAAAATATATATGCTTTATTGAATGGTTTACATGTAATGAATAGGATTTATTGATGATACATACTGTATATAAACCTGGTTATTCTGTGTTTAAAACACATTTGGTTTGTGTTAGTATTATTTCATAAATCTCATTCTTAATGAGTATAATATGTACAAATATGCATTACATTAAGTTTGTTAGTTTGTAAAAACTCTGTAATCCAAATGGATGGACATTTTATTAAATATCATAAACCTTCAATATAGGCCTACATTTTTTTTGAGAATATGGAAAGCACACAGCAATATAAGTAAAAGTAAAAGTAAATTTATGGCTTAAAGGGGTAATATGATGCAATTTAAATTTTTCCTTTCTCTTTGAAGTGTTACAAGCTCTTGGTGCATAAAGAAGATCTGTAAAGTTGCAAAGGCTGAAGTCTCAAATCCAAAGAGATATTCTTTGTCAAAGTTAAGACTCTGCCATGCCCCCTTAAAACGGCTCGTTCTAACAAGCCCCACATGTCTACATCACTATGTGGGAAGATTTGCATAACGCCACCCAAATGTTCACGCAAAGAAAGAAGGCGTAACTTTAATTCTTGCTGTTGCCGCCGCTGCCATGTTGTGGAGTCGCTGTGTGTTTTGTTGTGAAAGCGAAACTACTTTGTTTGGTCTTCCAAAAGGGGACACAACTAGAAATCAGTGGTTACATTGTATTTACAACACTGTTGCAGAACAGTTCAACCCATATATTCAGATGTGTGCTGCGCATTTTTATGGAGGATGAGGACTGGTTCCTGAACCAGTAGCCTACAATGCGCCTGTGGCACAAAAGCTGTTTCTATAAATTGGGGCAGTTCCAACTTTGCAAGGACAGTATGGCGCTTCTGACTCACAGCCTGTAAGTACGTTTTTTATATTTAAATAATTTGCCACTGACGATTCAAACGCGAGTTTTGAGCAGTGTAGAGTAGCACTTGTTGTTTGTCGTTTCTCCGATCACAAATGCAGACATGGTTTTATGTTTACGCAGCGCGATACGCAAAGCATCACGTAAAAAACAGTATAAGTCATTATAATCAATAATTATGTACCCACTGGATTTATTGGCTGTTGTCGCGTCCTGATGGGAGACAGCATCCACAGTATGGTGAGGGGCGTAACATTTCCGTCTTACGCTTGAGGCATTCGGCCAATCACAGTGCACTGGATAGCTGGCCAATCACAGCACACCTCGTTTTTTCAGATCGATGAGCTTTGTAAAAATTGTTTCAGAAAGGCGGGTTATAGAGGAGAAACAATAATGTACAGATGTGGAAAATAATGTGTTTTTTGAAACTTAAACCGCATAACACATTTAATTACACCAAATACACAAATAATGTTCTTTTTAGCAACGCATATGACCCCTTTAAGTAAATAAAAGTTTGTTTAAGACAAATCTGCTATTATTTTAATATCCAATCTGTTATTTATCAGTTCAGATAAAATTACTAGCAGAAGACACTAACCAGTTTCAAATTCCAGTTGCGCAGATGGGGAACATTGTAACACTGCGTTACTATTAAACTAGGCTATTCTATGACAGTAGCGATGTAATTTACACTATTTACTTTAAAGGGGTCATATGATGCTGACTAAAAATAACATTATTTTGTGTATTTTTGTAATGAAATGTGTTTATGCGGTTTTTAAGGTTAAAACACACATTCTTTTCCACATATTGTACATTATTTTTTCTCCTCTATGCCACGCCTTTCTGAAACACGTCGATTTTTAAAAAGCTCATCGGTATGAAAAGCGAGGTGTGCTCTGATTGGCCAGATATCCATTGCGTTGTGATTGGCCGAATTCCTCAATCGTGTGATGGAAATGTTACGCCCCTCGCATACTGTTGATGGCATGTCCGGCCGGAGCGACGAGACAAAAACATTAAAAACCCAATATAAACGATTATAAACGATGCATTGCTGCATCAAGGTTGGGGGAAATATTACGGATTATAATGACTTATACTGTCTTTTTATGCATTGCATTGCATCGTGCTACATAAACATAAAACCATGTCTGCATTTGTGATCAGAGAAATGACAAATAAGTGCTACTCTACACTGTTCAAAACTCGTGTTTGAATCGTCAGTTGCAAATTCTTTAAATATGAAAACATACTTACAGTCTGTTGAGTCAGAACAGCCGGCATTGTAGACTACTCTACCAGGATCAGGAAACAGTACTCCATAAAATGTGCTGCACACATCTGAAAATTTGGGTTAAACTGTTTCTGGAACAGTGTTGTAAATACAACTTAACCACTGATTTCTAGTCGTGTCCTCTTTTGGAAGACCAAACAAAGTAGTTTCGCTTTCACAACGAAACACACGGCAGCAACAATACTACAGCGAGAATAAAAGTTACACCTTCTATCTTTGCATGAACATTTGGGCGGCGTTATGCAATCTTCCCACATAGTGATGTAGACAAGTGGGGGCGTGTTAGAACGAGCCGTTTTAGGAGGGTTGTGGTTGACTCTTAACTTTTATAAAGATAATCTCTTTGGATTTGAGACTTTAGTCACTGCAACTTTACAGATCTTCTTTATGCACCAATAGCTTGTAACACTCCAAAAAGAAAGGAAAATTTTAAATAGCATCATATGACCCCTTTAATCTTAATGAGAAACCACAAGAAGCAGGTGAATAAAGACTGACAGTCAATATTTAAGGTTCAGAAATTAATGTAAAGTTATGTAAAGCATTTTGGCTTGTTTATGTGAATGGTTGCAATGTGTTCATTGTCAAACTCTTAAATCAGTTTACTTTTTAATTCGTCTAAAAAAAAAAAAACATAAGAAAATTAATCCTGGAATTTGTGATATGTAAGGGTTATTCGATGAGGAATAAAAAACTTATTTAACAAAAACAAAAAAAAACACCAGGCATACTAACACTGCCACCTAAGGCCTGTTGAAAATTCACTTCCATTTTTTGAGGGTAAACAAAAGAAAAACGTATACACTGTAATTATGAAACAAGCGACATATTATAATACTAGAACTGTGGGAAATACTGTGGATAAAAAAAATACTCTGAACCCCCTGTGGATTTACACAAATTGAGAAAGTCAAAAATTGTTAGGTTGTGCCCCTAACACTTTACTGTACACATTTTAAAATCTAAACTTCTTCATAACACTGAACTTTAAGGTGTCTGTCACCATTTCTTTCATATGTATTGATCATAGAATATCATATTTTCAAAAGCAGTTTTACTTGCCACGAATATGAAGTTGAACAGCTTCAGTTTGTCTAGTAGTCACTGCTGTTCTCGTCAGATGTCTTCCTCTGCAGGTGAACGGTCCTGAATGACCAGCTTTAGCTGAACTGATGGAGAGAGTGTTTCCAGGAAAGGAAATGTCCTTATCCTTGAGAAGCTGAGCTCCGTTTCTAAACCATTCATAGCCCCATTTATTTGAATCTTCATCGACTGAACACTTCAGAGTCACTTTCTCAGTTTGGTAAAATATATTCCATTGAGACTCTACTGACAATTTTGGCTGAGGCAGTTCTGCAAAGATAAAGAGCAATGTAATAGAACTAGACAATTTTGACTGTATTATGCCTTTATAGTTGTACAAAAAATACCTTTATAAAAGTAATTAAAACACTTACACAATTATATTTATGCAAGTTTTATTTATGATTTCAATGGAAACACCAAGATACATTTATACACAGGAAATAAACAGCACTAAAACTCAATCTTAAATAATAATAATAAAAAAATACAAAATGGGAAGCCCATTGCACACTGAAACCATTCAAGCATTGAGCTTATTAACATGCAAAATTCAATTAACTGTTTTCTGAAATTAGATATGTGTGTTTTTTTTAAATGTCTGTATTTCACAATATAACACATTATAATTTAATCATGACATGCTGCTTTCAGCTACAGTGATAACAGATTCTTACCATGGACTGTTATCGAATGCGATGTACTTTTTGCAGTCGTCACCTTTCTGTCCTGCAGCTCAGCTTGACACACATACACCTCGTCATGACTGGACTGAACTGAGAGTGTGAGAGTGTTTCCTTTTATGTTTGCTTCACCACTGGAGACAATCTTGTTCTGGCCCTTGTACCACATATAATTCCAGTTTTTTGAATCTTGAATGTCACACTGCAAAAATACTTTTTCACCATGAAACGCTTCTGTCCAATCAGACTGGATTTGTGGTTGAGGCGGATCTGAAGGAAGAGAGAAAATGAACCAAACTGTAAGGTAAATGTGTTGAAACAGATAATACATATCCTTATACTAACAACACTAAGCCTATATGTACACTACTGTTCAAAAGTTTGGGGTCAGTAATTATTATTTTATTTAGTACTTGAAGGATGCATTCAAATGAACAAAAATGACTCTACATTGATGATAAGGAATTATTAGTGAAGCACCAAATTAGCATATTATACTGATTTCTGAAGGATCATGTGACACTGAAGACTGAAAATTCAGCTTTGCCATTACAAAAATAAATTACATTCTAAAATATATTCAAATGGAAAAAGAAATGTTGCCTCTGTGAACATTAGAGACTTCTTTAAAAAAAGCATTAAAATAATCTTACTGACCCCAAACTTTTGAATCTTGTAGTGTACATCCAAACTTTTTTTTGTTGTTGTTAAATATAGTTTAACTTGTTTCTCAACAACAAAAGCTGATCTTTGGTTCTGCTCCAACAACTTCATTAGAATCATTTTAATGATTGAAATTACCTCTGACGTTCAGTTGAAATGTATTACTTTGTTGAGTAGTTACTTGTCTGTCACTGTGTTTTCCTTTACAAGAATATTCTGCAGAGTCAGAGTGTTTTACAGTGATCGCTAAGACACTGTTGTCTTCCGAAGTCCAGCTATCTCTCATCCACTGGAAGGTCCAGCCTGAAGAACCACCTTCAATTTCACACTGCAGATTGACTTTTTCATGAGGGAAAAACTCTGTCCAGTCAGGATTCACAGTCAGCTTTGCTTTAGGGGGATCTGTACAGAAAAAGATAACACAAAAGTCAGGCCAATATTATTTACGCTATAATTACACACTGGCCTTTCAGCCCACTTACGTACCAGAATCAGCATTGGTTCTGGGACTATAGAGAAATTTAAAGATACAAATGTATATATCTAAATAAACATTGGTGATATTCATTTACCTTCTAGAGTTAAAGTGTAACTATCACTTTTTTCTGACTTTGCTCCTTTTTTTGCTTTGCATTCATATGTTCCACTGCCACTCGCAGTGATGCTAGGCTGATGTTCACCAAGATCTTTTGAGTTCTTGTACCAGTCATACTGTAACCCCGGTGGTTCTCCAGGGACCTCACAGTGCAGAGTGACTGTCTCTGTATTGTACAGCACCTTATGAGCTAGATTCAGAGTTATCTTGGGCTTGGAAAGCTGAACTGGATGTTCTAGAGGATGAATAATCCTTAGGTTAGAGAGGCTAAATAGACAATTCTTCTTCTGTTTTTGAAAATGAAACAGTTAAAATAGCCATTAAGATTTAACATACAGACCAAAAGCCAGTATAAAAATATGATTCTCACCAGTAGTGCTGTCTTGAGATGTTACTTGCACACTCACTGCCACTATAAATTAACACAGAGGTTCAGAGATCTCATTGTGAAAAGGCATTAGTTATTAGTGATAGTATAGTTTTAGGTTTTCTGGTTTCCATTGTATTAATAATTAAAATACCAAATACGACATCCTACCTGTCAAAAGGAAGATTTTAAACCTTTCCATTTGCAGTTGCAGTCAAAGCAGAGCCGGCAGCGAAGAAAGACCTTGCATGAGTAAGAAAACTTCCTGTTATAACCACCTATAATGAAAATCTGACAGGAAATTATGATCTCGTGTCTATTTCAATTTAACCTACAAAACTGAATAAATATACAGCGCTGTGTCTGTGTGTGTGAGAAGTTAAGAATTATTATGTAACAAAATAATGTAACAATGTGTTGTAGATACATGAGTGTGTTTAAAAACAAGTTTTATTTTTATCGGCATGCATGCATACTTGCCAAATTTAGTTATTGTTCTAGTTTCTGTTTGACGAGTTGTGGGTGTGATTCAATGCATCTTTGTTTCAGAAAATGTTGATGAATGCAATGTTGATGAAGAGTTTTATGTGAATTTCTTTGTTCCTCCAATCTTTTTGAGTCAGTAGCCCTGTTGGATTATGACAGGCATTCGAAACTGCAGCAAAAAAACACACAAGAAATTATGTGAAATTATGAAACTTTCAGTTTGAACCAGAGGAACCTAAAATGTGTGCAGATCAACAATAGATAGAAGGAAATGTCTTGAGGAAAGATTATTAATTATGATACTTGTGCTCACAGAGATATATATTTTTTCACATATTTTTAAAATATCAATGATGGACTGAAGTGTTTTGCAGCTGAAGAAGGCTTTTGCCTCTCTCTCTACAGTGCATTTTAATCACATTTGCACAAATTTAAAAAAAGCCTTCAGTTTGAAACCAAAACTAAATCGGACAGAAGTTGTTATATCTCACAGTTTTCAAAAGTTAAAAGTGGTAAGTCATTTTTTTTAAGCCTCATTGAGACCAGTGTCCCGATCTGACGTGTGGGTGAACCAACATCCTGTGAGCAGAGGCTTTAACAATCATGTTAAAGGTGGGCTGCAACAAATGCAAACCATTTTCTCAAAAAACAGCACAGAAGTGATGTCAAGAATAGTTACACATTTAAAAGGTTGATATATGAAAACCCATTAGTTTGCAGTGTGCTGTTGTTCTTTGCAACATTTTTGCATCTGTCTTTTTTTTCATTATGTCAGCACACTGACACATTTTTAACTCTTTGGTGTTTTTTTGTGGTTGCAGACTAGTGGTTAATGAAATGTCAACCAACAACACCTAGTTCATTAGACTAAATAGGACTTAGTACATAAGAACTAGCTTACATTAAATAAATAATAACTTTATTATATGGCAAGTGCCCAAGTTATTGGTAGATTCTATTGTATGGAATGTTGAACGAAGACAACAAAGCAGATTTAAAAGTGCTGGCTAATGCTAAACATAAATACTTTACGATGTTAATCACATTGTGCTTATGTCAGACCTAAAAATAACAGGTGTGCGAACTTGCAAGTACGATGTCAGACACTTTTGTGTCATGCTCTGGTGAAGAGATACATAGCAGAATGTCATCACTCAATGGCTGGATGTCTAAGTGGTGCCCGCAGAATAACATAGGTTTCATAGACCATATCTTCACTCCCGCTCTTCTCTCAAGGAATTATGAACATCGTCTTAGAGTTGGTATTGACTAACCTGGGGCACAATCAATAGCCGACAGACTGCTAAACTGACCGTGCTGTTAGCTACGGAGCCCCTAAAGGGACATTTACAAAAATAGAATATACATATGCCCTGTCCAAATACCAACACTTGCGGTCTTTGCACTTGACCACTTATGACGTATTTCCTGTATTTGGCCCAAATGTTCAAGTGAGGATGAAGACCACAAATGTGTGTACAACATTTCATTACCTGACGGGGACACACTTGTAGTGTTGTAAAAAATGCAAGTGTTTACATAGCTTTATTTTATTTTCAGACTTGCATTTTGAAATGCTTCTCTAAATGTCTTTCACAGTCGCTATAAAGATGAACAATGATGTGTGTTGCTTCTAATTAAGTGCTAAAAAGCATTTGCAAAGTTTTCCACAAGTAAATACAGGTGCATTTAAATAAATTATAAAGTCGTGAAAAAGTTCATTTATTTCAGTAATTCAACTCACAATGTGAAACTCGTGTATTAAATAAATTCAATGCACACAGACTGCAAGTAGTTTAAGTCTTGGTTCTTTTAATTGTGATGATTTTGCTCACATTTAACAAAAACCCACCAATTCACTATCTCCACAAATTAGAATACTTCATAAGACCAATCTGGAAAGTTGTTCATTTACTGTACATGTACTCAATACTTGGTAGGGGCGCCTTTTGCTTTAATTACTGCCTCAATAATGTGTGGCATGGAGGTGATCAGTTTGTAGCACTGCTGAGATGGTATGGAAGCCCAGATTTCTTTGACAGCGGCCTTCAGCTCATCTGAATTTTTTGGTCTCTTGTTTCTCAATTTCCTCTTGACAATACCCCATAGATACTCTATGGGGTTCAGGTCTGGTGAGTATGCTGGCCAGTCAAGCACACCAACACAACTTCATTTAACCAACTTTTGGTGCTTTTGACAGTGTGGGCATGGTGTCCGGAAAATCCTGGGCGTGTAAAGTTAAATGCAGCATCGGTTGCAAAAGGGCTTGTCAGCAGAAGGAAGCATGGAGTGCTCAAAAATTTCTTGGTAAACTGGTGCAGTAACATTGGTTTTCAAAAAACACAATGGACCAACACCAGCAGATGTCATTGCACCCCAAATCATCACGGACTGTTGAAACTTAACACTGGACTTCAAGCAATTTTGGCTATGAGCTTCTCCACCCTTCCTCAGACTCTAGGACCTTGTTTCCAAATGAAATATAAAATTTGCTCTCATCTGAAAAGAGGACTTTGGACCACTGGGCAGCAGTCCAGTTCTTCTTCTCCTTAGCCCAGGTAAGATGCCTCTGATGTTGTCTGTGGTTCAGTAGTGGCTTAACAAGAGGAATATGACAGCTGTAGCCAAATTCCTTGACACGTTTGTGTTTGGTGGCTCTTGATGCCTTGACCCCAGCCTCAGTCCATTCCTTGTGAAGTTCACTCAAATTCTTGAATCGATTTTGCTTGACAATCCTCATAAGTCTGCGGTTCTCTCGGTTGGTTGTGCATCTTTTTTCTTCCACACTTTTTCCTTCCACTCAACTTTCTGTGAACAACTTGGATACAGCACTCTGTTAACAGCCAGCTTTTTTGGCAATGAATGTTTTTGGCTTACCCTCCTGGTGAAGGGTGTCAATGATTGTCTTCTGACAACTGTCAGATCAGCAGTCTTCCCCCTGATTGTGTAGCCTAGTGAACCAAACTGAGAGACCATTTTGAAGGCTCAGTAAACCTTTGCAGGTGTTCTGAGTTGATAAGCTGATTGGCATGTCACAATATTCTAATTTGTTGAGATAGTGAATTGGTGGGTTTTTGTTAAATGTGAGCCAAAATCATCACAATTAAAAGAACCAAAGTTTTTAACTACTTCAGTCTGTGTGCATTGATTTTATTAAATACACGAGTTTCACAATTTCAGTTGAATTCCTGAAATAAATGAACTTTTCAACGACATTCTAATTTATTGAGATGCTCGCCTGTAATACTCATCTTTGCACCAATAAAACATGCAGCACTTTGTTTTACTAACAAATTATTTGTAATATGTAATTATTATTAATATTTAACTTACATTGTAAAGGTTTCCGTGACCTCTCATGAGATCTCGGCAAAATGTCTCAAAACTGATGCTGCTTACACACCATGACAACATTACATTACATTTGTATGCTACTGCTAAATATTGCAGACACAAAATTGTTCAGGTGAAAATAATAACAGTATGAAGACTTACATAATATGTTTTTATATTATAGTACAATATAGTGTGTATCATATATACAGTGGGTACTGAAAGTATTCAGCCCCCCTTAACTTTTTCACTCTTTGTTATATTGCAGCCACTTGCTAAAATCTTTAAGTTAATTTTTTTTCCTCATTAATCTACACTGTCACAAATTCAGTCCATGGACTTCCGTTTATTCACCACCAGAGGTCACCCTTTCCATTTAATTGACTCTCGCACAACACAAACTGTTGCATAGCACCCCGACTACATATCCCACCATTCATTGCACAGTTTGCACACTGCACTCACTGCACACCCGCGTTTTCTAATCACCCCCCTCACTATATAAACCCCCTAACCACATTTCTCGCTGATATTGTTTAGCCTGTACCCTTTCCTTCCGAGTCTCCGTGTTTTCCTTGTTTTCCTTGTTTTCCTTGTTTTGCCTTGCCTGTTTTTGCGTTTTTTGATCTTTGCCTGTTTTCCTGGTTTTTCTCCCTCTCGTCTCGCCCCTGTGTTTCTGTCTGCTGATCGGTGACCTACGCTAGACCTGTGACTATTCTTGTGTTTTGCCCGCAATATACCTGTTTGCCACTGTTCGACCATGCCTTACACACACGTCTCAACGTCTCGTCAGCCCGTTTACAGAATCCGCCAACAAGGATCCAGCAGCTTTCCAGTGGACTCTGGCCAGTATGGACCCATTCACCCACTACTACATCTTCGGGCAAGGAGGGCCTTTCTATTGATTAGTATGTTCACCGGTTCTGTTATAGTTTATCAGTTCCATGTTGGATGAAATTTGTTTAAGACTTGTTCCGTTTGGACTCAATGAACCCATTAAATCTTGGTTACCTGGAGAGAATTTACTGTAGTTTTTAGGGACCTGATGGAGTAGCTTTTTTGTCTGTTGGCTCTTTGTTACTGTGGTGACGCGGAGGAGTAACGCGACACAGTGGTCCTGGACTGAAATGCTGCTGTCCAGAGCACGTTCACAAAATGGTGGCGACAGATGAGCCTGATCGCAAAATGGTGGACACAACGGCACCCCGTCATGTCACAGCTGCCCATCTTGAGCGCCGTCAAGTCACAACTGATCGTCATGAGTCCGGTCAGGTTCCAGTTCATTATCCTGAGTCAAGTCTAGTCACAGCTGATAGTTATGAGTCTAATCAAGTCACAACTGATCGTCATGAGTCCGGTCAGGTTACAATTCATTATCATGAGTCAAGTCACAGCTGATCGTCATGAGTCCGGTCAGGTTCCACTTCATTATCATGAGTCAAGTTTGGTCACAGCTGATATGCATGAGTCTAGCCAAGTCACAACTGATCGTCATGAGTCAACTCAAGTCACATCTGATCTCCCTGAGTCAAGTCAAGTAACAGCTGATATTCATGAGTCAAGTCAAATCACTGCTGATCTTCATGAGTCAAGTCAAGAAGTTACAGTTCATTATCATGAGTCCTCTCAAGGTCACAACAGAGCTTCATGAGTCAAGTCATCACAGCTGACTTCCTGATCGAGTTTAGTCACAGTGATCTCCTAGTCGGAGTTTATCACAGTTGTCGTTATAGTCAAATCGAGTCACTTTTAATCAGCATGATCCTGTCCATTCACCGCTTCCATTGCTGAATCAGTCAGTCGCACTGATCGCCGAGACGCCACAAGTCACACCTGGTCTTCCTGATTCCAGTCAAGTCACAGTTGATCGTCATCAGGCAAGTCAAGTCACAGCTGATCTTCACGAACCAAGTCAAGTCAGAGTTGTTCTTCATGAGTCAAGTCAAGTCACAACTGATATTCATGAGTCCAGTCAAGTCTCAGCTGTTCATCCAGAGCCTCGTCACATATCAGCTGTTCATCCAGAGTCACGTCACTTCACAGCTGATCATCCAGAGTCACGTAACATCACAGCTGATCATCCAGAGTCAAATCACGTCACAGCTGATCTCCCAGAGCCTCGTCACATCACAACTGATCTCCGGATCTCGCAGGACACATCTGATTCATCCAGAGTCTTGTCCCTGTCCAGCTGTTGCACCCATATCGGCATGGTCAGTCTTCAGTACCAGTCGGGTATCTAGGTGAGGATACAACCATGGGTGCCTGCACGCACAGCTGTATCCCCCAAACCCACTCACCTCTAACCCTTCTGTTATGAACTATTCCCCTGTCTGAAGTGTTTTCCCCCTATTAGGATCGCTTTGTTGTGTTTGGCTGCATACACCTCCCCACAGAACCCAAGCGCAGCACACCACTATCAGGTCTGCAGATGGCGGCTGAAGCTACCGTACTCCTGAGGGTGGTGCCTGCTGCAGTTTCTCCTGAGGTGGCGGCGCGTGCTGCAGAACCTTCCGAAGCGGCGGTGCTCGCTTCAGCTCCTTGCGTGGTGGTGGCGCCTAGAGATGCACATTCGACCGGTCATGTCAGGGTCGAAGAAACCTTTGCCGAACTATCCCTGTATCCTGAGGGCACTACTGTAGACCCTCCAGAGGTGGCGGCATCCGCTGCAGAACCTCCATAGGTGTCAGTAGTACCCACCTGTGAACTTCCTGCTTGTCCTGTTCCGGCCAAGGAGGCCGCCTATGAACTCTCTGTTTGTTCTGTTCCGGCCAAGGAGGCCGCATATGTACTCTCTGTCTGTTCTGTTCCGGCCAAGGAGGCCATCTATGAACTCTCTGCTCGTCCTGTTCCGACCAAGGAGGCCGTCTATGAACTCTCTGTTCGTCCTGTTCCGGCCAAGGAGGCCGTCAATGAACTCTCTGTCTGTTCTGTTCCGGCCAAGGAGGCCGCCGATGAACTCTCTGTCTGTTCTGTTCCGGCCAAAGAGGCAGCCTATGAATTCTCTGCCTGTTCTGTTCCGGCAAAGGAGGCCATCTATGAACTCTCTGCTCGTCCTGTTCCGGCATGGGAGGCCGTCCATGAACTCATTGTCTGTCCTGTCACGGCCATGGAGGCCGCTCACAAACTCTTTGCTTGTCCTGTTATGGCCATGGAGGCCGTTTATGAACTCTCTGTCTGTCTTGTTCCGGCCAAGGAGGTCGTCTGGGAATCTTTGTCTGTCCTGTCACGGCTATAGAGGCCGTTTATGAACTCCCTGCTTGTCCTGTCACAGCTATGGAGACCGTCGGGGAATCCTCATCCTGTCCTGTCATGGTTATGGAGGCCGTTTGTGAACTTTTGTCTTGTCCCGACCCAGCCAGGGAGGCTGCCCCTGAACGCTCAGTCTTGTCTATCAACCCCAATGTTCTGTCTGTGTTGTCTGTCTCTGCTCTCTCGTTGTTACGGTCTCCGCCATGGTCTCCTGATCGGTGTGGTTCAACGGGGGGTTTCCTGTTCCCTCTGCTCCACCATGGTGGTCCTCTGCCCCACCGTGGTGTTCCTCTGCTCTGCCGTGGTGGTCCTCTGCCCCGCCATGGTGGTCTACTGTCTGGCTCTGCTGGTCCTCTGCTTCGCCCGTGTGGTCCTCTGCTCGGCCGTGGTGTTTCCTGCCCCGCGTGGTGGTCTGCTGTCTGGCTCTGGTGGTCTGCTGCTCCGCCGTGGGGATCTTCGGTCCCGTCTGCTCTGCTGTGTTGGTCCTCAGCTCCGCCGGCTCTGCCTCAGTCCCTGGTCTCTCCTATCCTTGGACCTGGCTCTCCGTCCCTCCCCCTGTTCCGCCTCTGGTCCACCGCCCACCTGGATCGTTTAGTTTTTGGAGCATCTGGAAGCCGCTCCTTTGGGGGGGGGCTCTGTCACGAATCCAGTCCATGAACTTCCGTCTGCTAGCCACCAGAGGTCGGACGGGGCGCAGTGGTGGAGGGGTCCATTTCATTGACTCTCGCACAACACAAATTGTTGCATAGCACCCTGGACTACATATTCCATCATTCTTTGCACGATTTGCACACTGCACTGATTGCACACAGCTTTTTCTAATCACCTCACTCACTATATAACCCCCACTCAAACCACCATTCTCTGCTGAATATTGTTTAGCCTGTACCCCTTTCAGAGTCTCCTTGTTTTCCTTGTTTTGCCTTGCCTGTTTCGCCTTGCCTGTTTCTGACGTATCTGATCTGGTTTTCCGCTGAATTTCTCCCTCTCCCTCTCGTCTTGCCCTTGTGATTCTGTCTGCTGATCGGTGACCTATGCTAGCCCTAGGACCATTCTTGTGTTTTGCTTGCCATATACCTGTTTGCCATTGCTCGACCATGCCTGTTATACCATGTCTCTTTAAATAAAGCTTGCAGATGGATCCACACGTCTCACGTCTCGGCAGCCCCGGTACATACACACAGCACCCCATATTGACAGAAAAACACAGAATTTTTTGACATTTTTGCAGATTTATTAAAAAAAACAAACTGAAATATCACATGGTCCTATATTCAGACCCTTTGCTGTGACACTCTATATTTAACTCAGGTGCTGTCCATTTTTTTCTGATCATCCTTGAGATGGTTCTACACCTTCATTGAGTCCAGCTGTGTTTGATTATACTGATTGGACTTGATTAGGAAAGCAACACACCTGTCTATGTAAGACCTTACAGCTTACAGTGCATGTCAGTGCAAATGAGAATCATGAGGTCAAAGAACTGCCTGAAGAGCTCAGAGACAAAATTGTGGCAAGCCACAGATCTGCCCAAGGTTACAAAAAAAAATTCTGCTGCACTTAAGGTTCCTAAGAGCCCAGTGGCCTCCATAATCCTTAAATGGAAGACGTTTTTGATGACCAGAACCCTTCCTAGAGCTGTCCGTCCCGCCAAACTGAGCTATCGGGGGAGAAGAGCCTTGGTGATAGAGGTAAAGAAGAACCCAAAGATCAATGTGGCTGAGCTCCAGAGATGTAGTCGGGAGATGGGAGAAAGTTGTGGAAAGTCAACCATCACTGCGGCCCTCCACCAGTTGGGGCTTTATGGTAGAGTGGCCCGACGGAATCCTCTCCTCAGTGCAAGACACATGAAAGCCCGCATGGAGTTTGTTAAAAAACACCTGAAGGACTCCTAGATGGTGAGAAATAAGATTATCTGGTGTGATGTGACCAAGATAGAACTTTTTGGGCTTAATTCTATGCGGTATGTGTGGCGAAAACCAGGCACTGCTCATCACCTGTCTAATACAGTCCCAACAGTGAATCATGGTGGTGGCAGCATCATGCTGTGTTGGTGTTTTTCAGCTGCAGGGACAGGAGGATTGGTTGCAATCGAGGGAAAGATGAATTTGTACAGGGATATCCTGGACAAAAACCTTTTCCAGAGTGCTTAGGACCTCAGACTGGGCCGAAGGTTTTACCTTCCAACAAGACATGACCCTAAGCACACAGCTAAAATAACGAATGAGTGGCTTCACAACAACTCTGTGACTGTTCTTTGTTCTTGAATGGCCCAGCCAGAGCCTGACTTAAACCCAATTGAGCATCTCTGGAGAGACCTAAAAATGGCTGTCCACCAACTTTTACCATCTAACCTGACAGAACTGGAGAGTATCTGCAAGGAGGAATGGCAGAGAATCCCCAAATCCAGGTGTGAAAAACTTTTGCATCTTTCCCAAAAAGACTCATGGCTGTATTAGATCAAAGGGTGCTTCTACTAAATACTGAGCAAAGGGTTTGAATACTTAGGACCATGTGATATTTTCAGTTTTTCTTTTTTAATAAATCTGCAAAAATTTCAACAATTCTGTTTTTTTCTGTCAATATGGGGTGATGTGTGTAGATTAATGAGGAAAAAAAATTAACTTTTTAATGATTTTAGCAAATGGCTGCAATAGAACAAAGAGTGAAAAATTTAAGGAGGTCTGAATACTTTCCGTACCCACGTATTATATTATATATATAATATATAATATATAATATATATATATGTAGATTACATGTATGTATTTCCCATCTTTTTAGAGCAGCTTTGAAACAACGATATATCTGGCCGTAAAGTTTTATGTGGACTATATATATATAATATATATATATATATATATATAATATAGATCTAGATATATCATATATACAGGTTTGAATTACACCCGCAACCCGCCAAATGCGGGTAAAAATCAGCTGTGGCGGTAACGCTGTCAAATCACTAGCCAATTTGGCGGGTTACTTTTCGTAAATTGTTCACTCATTCATTTCTTGGGGAAGTTCGTGCAAGCCAAATCTGCGCAGGTTTAGCACAAATACTGAACTCATTACATTATCGAGAATATTGCAAACACCAAACAAACACCTACAGAGTGCACGCATCCACATAAGCAACTACAGTAACTCCAGGTGCACGAGGCATTTAGGATGAGGGGCCGTGCAAGCCATAATTCATTCTGGCACTCTCACACACTTACATTCTCCTTTCACATACATATATTCTTGCTTTCACACACTTTCACACACTTCACACACACTTACTTTGACATCCCGTGGTACCTAGGATTTACCTAGCTTCAGTCTGGATCCAGAACACCTGAGAAGAGAAGATGCCAACCCCTCAGAGGACCTCAGATGATGCAACCCTGAAACAACATACAGAACTAAAAAATTTTGCTATAAGTTTGATTGCATAATATAATAATTGCTGTTAATATTGTTCATCGTCTGTTTTATTACGTCGTAAATTGATTTTTCCGTACTGTTGGTTCATCTGTTCAGAGGAGAACTGGCCTCCCCGACTGAGCCTGGTTTCTCCCAAGGTTGTTTCTCCATTCTGTCACCGATGGAGTTTTGGTTCCTTGCCGCTGTCACCTCTGGCTTGCTTAGTTGGGGACACTTCATTTCCAGCGATATTGTTGACATGATTGCAAAGATACTATTTAAACTGAGCTGGATGTTGACATCTCTGAATTCTATGATGAATTGTCTTTAACTGAAAAAATAGTGTTTACTATTGTCATTTTGCATTATGGACACACTATTTTCCTAATTAATGCTGTACAGTTCCTTTGACACAATCTGTATTGTTAAAAGCGCTATATAATAAAGGTGACTTGACTTGAATTGACTTGACANGCGGCCGCATAAGTATTTCAGCAAGCTATTTGGATAAATATATATACAGTATAATATATATATATATATATTCTATATCATATATATATAGATATATATATAGATATATATATACTGTGAAAGGTTACGTTGACATGGCCCCATCCCTTGAGCGAGTTGTGATTGAGGACGCGGGCTAAGCCTCAGTCGAGTTGCCAGATACACGCATTATAAGCATATGGATTTTTTTCCCCTGGAGTGTCTATTTACACTAAGTGCAAATGGCCCGCCTTGGTGATACCCAGCAAACACGTTAATGTGGGCCCGACCATTGGGTTTCAACAGGGTTTACATGGGTTATAGAGAGGGCAAGGGCATAAAATGGGCATCTTATCTGGGGCCCACTTGGGTGACCCCGCTAGGACCCACATGGGTGAACTCAGGTGGGCTCCCCATGTGGTTCCTAGTTGGGTAATTAATGGGAAATTTGTGCATGGGCTCAAAATGGGCTACACATGGGACCCTATTTGTTTTATCAAATATACAAGTGCAAACATAATTAATCCCATATAGGGTGATTACATGGATATATATAGTGCACCTATGTGTCTTTAAAATGATTTTTGTTGTTGTTTTGACACTTGGATTACTTAATCAACATCTAAAAATTCACAAAGAGGAGAGAATAGTCGCGCAAGCATAGAAAATACTGTACCAGACCGAACAAAATAAAAAAAAAAAAAAAAAAAAAAAAAAAAAAAAATTATTGTTTTTATGGATGCCACCTTATGGGGACAATAAAAGAGGGGTCCCCCTCCCCTAACCCTACCCGATACTTTATTTTCAACTTTTTTATTATTTCCTTCTTTTTTTATTGAAAATAAATGCCTTTCTGATGTGATAAGAGATTTGAAAAGGGAGAAAAATAAAGTTCGGCAAAAGGTGGGATTGAACTCGGGTCGATCGCGTCAAAAAGACCACGGTGCTCGCTTTACCATCTACACCACCAAAGGTAATGATTAAGTGCCATCTTCTAAAGTGTTGACTATCCCTATAACACATTTGTGGGTGGAGCTACTGTAAATAGCCTCTATCAACAAGGCGGCTATTTGCACTTAGTGTAACTAGACACTCCGGGGGAAAAAATCCATAGACGCTTATAATGCGTGTATCTGGCAACTCGACTGAGGCTTAGCCCGCGTCCTCAATCACAACTCGCTCAAGGGATGAGGCCATGTAAC
Source organism: Sinocyclocheilus anophthalmus (assembly GCA_018155175.1). NCBI lineage: Eukaryota > Metazoa > Chordata > Actinopteri > Cypriniformes > Cyprinidae > Sinocyclocheilus > Sinocyclocheilus anophthalmus. The sequence goes on from JADLZN010009901.1 coordinate 60,798, forward strand.
CTTTTCACGATGATAGTATATATATATATATTAATACAAATAGCTTGCTGAAATACTTATGCCTCATCTACCTCAGCCATGCTGATCATGACCTGTCCCGGTGACCCTGATCGCGCCTGACCTGCCTTCCGTTTCTACTATACCTCCTTCCGTTTCCCTATACTTCGCTCTCACACATACATACATCTTCCTCTACATACACATCTTTTCTTCAGACATACATACATTCTATATATATATACAGTATATATATATATATGCATGTGAAAGGAGAATGTGTGTGAGAGTAGAAATGTATGCTGTGACAGGAGAATGTGTGTGGAGTAACGTGGTTTCATGTGACAGGAGAATGTAAGTGTTAAGAGTTAGACATGTCTGCATGTGAAGAGAAGGTAAGTGTGTGGAGAAGTAAATGTATCCCTGTTAAGGAAATGTAAGTTGTGATATGCCAGAATTTAATTAGGCTTGTACGGCCCCCTCATACTGACACAAAATATTTTGCAGTGGTCGCTGTTGTCAACTTCATGTAGACAGCCCTCAACTGTTGTTAATTCGGGGTTTTTTTTTTTTTTTTTGTCTAATTTTGGCTAAGTTTATGAATGGCCCGGTACTTCAATTAGTAGCCAAATGGCTTGGGAGTGAAAAATTTAATTCAATTCCCTGTATGCAAATTATATTATATATATATATATATATATATATAATATACACACACATACATATACATGACACACACACACACACACACATATCCTACACACCAGTGTGATCCGGAAAGTGATTCCCACTTAACTTTTTCCACAATTTTGTTATGTACAGCCTTATTCCAAAAAGATTACATTTTATTATTCCTGAAACGACAACATGAAAGAAGTTTGTTTGAAATCTTTGCAAATTTAAAAAAAAATTAAGAAGTAAAATAAAAATCACATGTACATTCACAGCCTTTTCCATGACACACAAAATTGAGCTCAGGTAAAACCATCCTTGAGAAGTTTCTACAACTTGATTGGAGTCCACCTGTGGTAAAATAAATTGATTGGACATGATTTGGAAAGGCACACACCTGTCTAGATAAGGTCCACAGTTAACAGGGCACGTCAGAATACAAGCCATGAAGTCCAAAGAATTGTCTGTAGACCCAAGCCGGGTTGATCGAGGCACAAGTATCTGGGAGGGTACCGAAACTTTCTCTGCTGCATTGAGGTTCACCGAATCATGTAGTCTATATGTTACCCTTCATGGAAGAATCTGAACAACCAGCGGACTCTTCATATGCTGGTCCTGGACAAACTGAGCAACTGATGGAGAAGGGTCTTGTACAGTCATGACCAAAGTTTTTGGCAGTGACATGTCATTTTGGTTTTGAAAAGTTTGCTTCTTCAGTATTTGTATTTAATTTTACCACGTTTCTATGGTATACTGAAAAATAATGATAATCATATCATAAGTTTAAAGGCTTTTATTGGCAAAAAATATAATGAGTCAATATTTACATATAATTTACCTCTGTCGCTCGCTCTGCATGCTGTACGTAGCTTCGTGGCAGATCCTACTGATGCGATCCATTCTCGTCCTTATTTATTTCTCGGAGTTGATTCACAATTTGGGGCTTCTTTCTGGCTTTTCCACTTGCTTTAGAGACTGACCACAGTGCGCTATTGGTGTGAGATCCGTGGAGTTGTCTGGCCATGGATCCAAAATGTCAATGTAATGATCTTTGAGCTGCTTCTTTATCATTCTTGCTTTGTGACATGGTGCTCCATCATGCTGGAAAATGCACGGATCACAAAATTGCTCATGGATCGTTGGAAGAAGTCGCTCTTGCAGGACGTTTTGATACCATTCTTTATTCATCGCAGTGTTTTTGGGCAGAATTATGAGAGAGCCCACTCCCTTGGTTGAAAAGCAACCACACACATGGATGGTCTCAGGATGCTTCACTATTGGCACGTCACAGGACTCATGGTAGCGTTCACCTTTTCTTCTCCGAACAATTGATTTTCCAGATGTCCCAAAGAGTCGGAAGGGAGCTTCATCAGAGAAAATAACTTTACGCCAGTCTTCTGCCATCCAATCCTTGTACTTCCTGCAGAATTTCAGTCTGTCCTTGACATTTTTCTTGGAGAGAAGTGGCTTCTTTGCTGCCCTTCTTGACACCAGGCCGTTGTCCAAAAGTCTTGGCCTCACTGTGCGTGCAGATGCTCTCACACCAACCTGCTGCCATTCCTGAGCAAGCTCTGCACTGCTGGTGACACGATTTCGTAGCTGACTCCTCAGGAGGAGACGGCCCTGGCGCTTGGTGGACACTCTGGGACATCCTGGAGACTTCTTCACTGCAGTCAAACTTCTCTCCTTGAAGTTCTTGATGATCCAGTAAATGGTTCTTTCAGATGCAATATTCTTTATAGCAATTTCCTTGCGTGAGGCCATTTTGATGCAACGTGATGATGGCTGCACGTGTTTCTTTGGAGGTAACCATTGCTAACAAGAACACAATGATTGGAAGCGCTTCTTCCCTCCTTTTATAGCAATCAGTCTGCTCTTACAATCTAATTAGTATGATAGTGATTTTACCTGACTAGTACTCATTTACACTTTCCCATGTGCTGCTGATATTAGTCAATTAATGTTAGCTGATCATTTTGTGTCAGGAACAAAAAACAGTGACATTGGTTTTTGTTTTTTTTGTGTGAAATGTTTTTTTTTGGCCAATGAAGATTTGAGTAATTCTTTAAAATGCATCTGATCATTCTACACACTCTAGAAACATCACTGCAACACTCCACTGATCTGGGCTTTATGGCGGTGTGGCCAAACTCAATCCTCTCCTCGGTGAAGACACATGAAAACACACTTGGAATTTGCAAAAAAAGCACTTAAAGGACCCTCAGACTGTGAGAAACAAGATTATCTGGTCTGATGAACCTCAATTCTGAGCATCATGTTTGAAGGAAACCAGGCACTGCTCATCACCTACAGAGTACCATCCCAAAAGTAAAGTGTGCTGGTAGCAGCCTCATGCTGTGGGGCTATTTTTCAGCGGCAGGGATTGATGAACTCGTCAGAGTAGAAGAATAGCTCAATGCACCAAAATATTAAGATAGCCTTAATGAAAACCTAGTCCAAGGGGGGGGGGGGCATTCAAACCTCAGACTGCATGCATTTTCCCTAACACTCGATGGCTGCTCTGTCAAGTGTTCGCCATCAGTTAGGAATCTGGGTGTGCTATTTTGTGCAATCTTTCATTTGAAAGCCACATCTCTAGCATTTGTAAAGCCACATTTTCCACCTTAAAATGTATCTAAATTACGAGATGCTCTCAATGTCAAATGCAGAAAAGTTAATTCATGCGTTCATGACCTTAGGGTTAGATTACTCTAATTCTTTATTGGGTGATCACCTTGCACACTTAATAAACTCCAGCTGCTCCAAAATGCAGCAGCTAGAGTTCTTACTACAACCAGGAAGTATGATCATATTAGCCTGGTTCTGTCAACACAGCGTTGGCTCACTATAAAAACATTGCATATATTTTAAAATCCTGCTGATTATTTACAAAGCTCTTGTAAGTAAGTACTTGAGCGATCTCTTATCGCATTATAGTACTTCCCATATTTTGCAGTCTCAAAATTCTGGCCAACTGATAAAACCTAGAATACCAAAATCAACTGTGGGTGGTAGATCCTTTTCCTGATTAGTCCCTGGAATGATCATTTTCCTACTTGCCACCTTAACTCTTAAAACTTCCTAGCATTGTTCGGAAGGCATACATACTATGTCAGTTTAAGCAACAGCCCTGAATGTCAGTGGAGACTGTGACAACTATAGACAAGCCCCTGAGAAGTCCTCATTGACATGATAGCCATCGGCACAGACCCTCAGTGACCACGAGAACCAGACAAGTCCTCTGCACAGCCCCGCGGTCAGCTTCAATTCTGTCAGAGAACAGCTTGACTTGACTTAATTGTTGTTGTCATTAAATATTTAAATATATAATTTTTGTAAGGCTCTAATTGATGTATGTGCCAAAGGGAATGATTTTTTTTGACTGTACTTCACATATTTTATAGAACTTAATCAATTATATGTTGTCAATACAACAAATTAATTTTTAATCGTTCACAGTCATATTTAATCTTTCACAGATGTGAGTCATGGGGAAAATATTTGATCCGTACCGATTCTGTATTAAACCTTATTATGACCAGAGCTAATGTGTCACCATTGTTAATCAAGAGACAGAGTGATAGTTTAGAGCATATCTTAAATTCCACAATATCAGCGAAAGTTGAATATCACACTATTAGTAGTCTATGACTAATGGTGCATATTGTCACCAGTGTTCTTAGTAAATTAAAGTAAAAGCTTGTTCAAAAATCTATTTAAAACATTTGCTTGGGCAGATAAGACCACATATGTGACTCTGGACCACAAAACCAGTCTTAAGTGTCAATTTGAAAATGGCCTTTAAAGTTGTCCAAATTAAGTTCTTAGCAATGCATATTACTAATCAAAAATAAAGTTTTAATATATTTACAGTAGGACATTTACAAAATATCTTCATGGAACATGATCTTTACTTAATATCCTAATGATTTTTGGCATAAAAGAAAAATCAATAATTTTGACCCATACAATGTATTTTTGGCTATTGCTACAAAATATACCCATGCTACTTATGACTGGTTTTGTGCTCCAGGGTCACATTTGACATATTTAAACCTGTCCATGCCACTGTTTCATCTATTAATTCAATCATCCTGCTGGTTTATCAGAAACAGACCAATGATGACCTCATATGATGCAGACCTCAGGTCTTTTGAAAACACCTCTGTTTAAGTAAATTTTAACATAGAATAAGATTCATGTTCACTGCAGCATTATATCCAATGAGAAAATCAAAAACGGCACAATATATCCTTTATCATTTACACTATTATATATCATTTCAAAAATATAGTGAGTTTATTCTTTTATTGGAAACACTCAATTACAACAAGGGATTTCAGGAATAAACTACAGTGACACCTGATATACATGCAACAATATAAAACTAAAAAGTCTCTTTTTAGCTCACTAATATGGTGTTGCTACTTTGAAGCAAAATGGGAACCAATCCAAAATTTCTTAAGATTTTGTTGAAATAATTAATCACAGAAGCAAGTCAGAGCCTTCATTAGTGTGCACACATCAGCTCATCTTCCCACACCACTGTAAACATCTACAACAGAAAGAGAGAAGAAAGTGTGTCAGATACCAGGAAACTCCCATTACCCAGAATTGATCTGTTAAACCATACCACATGCACTGAATAGGTGTGGCACTTGTGTTCACAGAGACATACCACGTATTGACATTACTAATAGTTAAGGCATGCTTTTATAGTATTCAGCATCAGGACACAAGTATTACAGTACAGATGATCCAAAATTAAGATGCTTTATGGGATAAACAGGTAAACTGTATCTTTTCTCACCATTGTCATTCTACAGAATTGTGTTGCTGCTGCTCCTCAGCAGGAGAACTGCAAAAGACAAAGACTGATTTGAGATCATTACATCAATCTTTACAAGTATTTGTCCCATTTTCAAGACTAAATGTACAGCAGTAACCAAATTACTAGACACAATAACCATTTATCACGGGGCATGAATGATACCTGGAATCATGTGACTTATAGAGGGGCGAAGTACTGGTACTTTTTGATGTGATGGGTTTCCTATAGCCAACTTAAAATGGCTCTTTTGACTTGAGTAAACAATGGCACAGTATAGTGCAAAGTATATACATATATACTGTATATAGTGTATACATACAGTACAGCTGAGCATCTTTCAATACTCCATCCACTTGTTAAGTATGGCGTCACCATTTCCAGGTCCAAAACCTCTCAGATGCCAAAAGCAAACAACAGGTGCTAATATAGAGTACAGTACACTCACAGTACACTCTTCATATCGAAATCTCAGACAGCCAGACAATGATTCATCTTTCCACACATCATCCCTCCCCACACCTTACTGATTTTAACCAAGAACACTTATAAAAGTGTCTTTGATGCCTTTTTACCTCTTCAGCTTCCTTGTGGACAAACTAATTAAGCTCAAAGTATATTTCCTTTTCATGTGTACACTAGGGTATATATAAAGTGCATGTGACATACATTTTGTAATTAGTATAGTATGGTGAAATCTGTAGCCTATGTGTGTAACCCAATTTTTCTAACCATGTAGTTTGTGGAGTATACTTTCAAAAGTTCCTTGTTCAGTTTGCTTGTGTTAAGTGTTTGCATCAAAACTGAAGTATATTTAGGGCTTTAATACTTAAGGCACACATATGTGCTGAGTGTACAGAGTACATGAGGTTTAAAAAAAATCTGGCTGTGTATGTACAGTACACACATACCATGCTAATCAAGAAATTTGTCACACAGACCGTATGCAAAGATGCATTTCCAAATTGTCCTCTATCCATAGTATTGCTTTCCGCAGTTAAAAGTTCTCTAGTCTGAATGAAATATGAATATAAATACAAGAGGAGATGGACTTTTTGCTGAAGGAAGCATTATTATGGATTATGGAGTTGTAGTTTAGCCAGAAGAAACGGATTGAAGTATACAATGTCTTAATGATGGATTTGTTTCTTACAAGCACACAGCTTTTCACTTCACAAGATGATAATTTATTGAAGTGGTGTGGGTTACTTGTGGATTATTGTGATGTTTTTATCAGCTGTTTGGACTCTCATTCATTCGGCACCCATTCACTGCAGAGGATCCATTGATGAGCAAGTGATATAATGCTACATTTCTCCAAATCTGATGAAGAAACAAACTCGTGTACATTTTGGATGGCCTGAGCGTGAGTACATTTTCATTTTGGGGTGAAATGTTCCTTTAAACATAACTACCACAAGGATGTGGGTTTTACATGCTTGATAAATTACCACAGTCTTTCTTATTTAACAACTTCAAAATTCATGTTTGGGGCCTGGCTATGTGTAATTTACACAATACATTTTTTATTTAAAAACTCGTTACTTTGTAGTTTTAAGATATTTTGTGAAACTTAGTGTGTCTTTGGGGGCTGATTGTCAAGTAAAAAAAAGTATACTACTGTATTATTTTCTCTATATTTATTCTTACAGCTCCTAGGGTTTACGTGTTGCATGTACTGTATGTTAAACAAACACAAATCTTTCGGTGCTTGGAAACCAAACATGTGGTCTCAATTTAAGGTGTTGTCCAGCAGTGTGTTTCTGTCAGAACAGAAGTCATAGTGATGTGCTGTGTTCCGTTCTAAGGCCACAGTTAAATTTTTAGCCCACACGGCCACTAACACTATATATAAACTGTAAATAAAATACCATTGTAGTACAGTAATAGCAATCTGATGAAAATTAGAAAAATAATATATTTATTAGTGCTGTCAAAATTAGCGTGTTAATGCAAGCGATACATTTTTCCAGTTTAACTTAACACAGGGGCGGGGCTAGGGTTGGCCACCCGACTCACAACTGCTGCTTTTGTCTTTTTATTCTTGACAAGAATTGCGTTTATTTAAATGCAGAACGTCTTTATGGCCACATCAAACAGGAGACTTTTCAGACGCGCACAGAAAACAGTCAAACGACAGTCAACCGAGCGTGGAAACGGTACAGGTGACAAAGAGCTTCAGTAGAATGAAAGTGAACTGCAGTCAGATGTGATGTTGTCAGGCCATGTCAGTAAACATGAATTTTCCTGTCCTGTCAACCACTATACTGTGCTCGTAGCACGTGGTCTTTAATCGCATACACAAATACGGCGGTGAACATGTGTTTCAGATCCACGTCACATCACGTACAGCAGCGGCAGCGTTTAAAGTAATAGCAGTCAAATAACCTAATAACCCAGCTGCTGTGATGTCTGTTAATCAAAAAAAAAAGGAAATCAATAACTTTTGTAGCTTTAATGATTCATTTATATTTAATTTAGAATTAAGTGTTAATAACGTAAATATGACATTTATTATAATGGGTTTATGTGAAGATTGTTTTAAGTTAAAATTAGAAGTCCAATACATGTTAAAATTGATAGCTCTCAATTTTCATGTAATGGTGAATGGCTATAGTCAATGGTTAAATATTAGGAGAAAAAGAACAATTTCCTAGAGACATCAGTAGTTATTGGTATCAGTGACAGTCGCCTTCAGTCATAAAAAAGATGTCACTAAACAAGTTTTTAAAATATGCTGTCTTTATGTTGTTTCTACATTAATTTGGAGATTGAATGTGAAATTATTTAAATGTAAAAGTATATTTAAAAACTTTAATGTTAGGTGGGATTAATCATGATTAAATTCAGAAACATGCACAATTTGAATTAGTTAATTTATTTATCATGACAGCACTAATATTTAGATAATACATCATAGATACATAGTGTGACGAGAGGGGCAGGTGGAGGAAATGCTAATGCGCGACACCTGCGCCACTCACCGGTCTCGAGTCCCACTGAGAGCTCCGGAAGATAAAGAGGAGTGACGCCAGTGTTGGACAAGAGAGGAGCGCAGGCCTGGATTTATTTGTGTTTTGTGTGCCGGCAGTCATCCGCGCGGGGCTGCCGCTTTACTTTCCATTTTGTGTTTGTTTTATTTTAAGTTTCGCCGGTTCCCCCCGCCTCCTTCTTCCCTGACTACGAACTTGTTACATGGGTGCCGAAACCCGGGAGGAAGGAGGGACACGCTGCAAGAGATCCCTCGCCGCTGTGGTGAATCCGGGCGGCGGAGGAGTGTCGAGCCGTCCACCGAGGGCTATCCAGTGCCGCCGCCAGGCATCGCGGAAGAGTTTACCCAACTGGTGGAGGGCCGAGCAGCAGTGTGTCTGGGAACCGGAACAAGAATATTTTTTCCTCTCTCGTCTCTGTCTCTCCTCATCCTTCCGTCTCCTTTCTCTCGCCTCGTCTGTCTGTTCTTACCCCCAGGTACGCTGCGGCCGCCGTGATCGGCTCCCCCAGAGGGGGGGGATATAGCGCAGTCTCGTGGGTTCCCCCCGCCTGCGAGGGGCGGGGCGAGAGCCGTGGGAACGGAGCGAGGCAGTGAAGGAAATGCTATGCGCGACCCTGCGCCACTCACCGTCTCGATTCCCATGGAGAGCTCCGGAAGGATACATGGAGTAGTGACGACGTGTGGGACGAGAGGGACCAGGCCGGACTTTTTGTTTTTGTGTTGCAGAGCATTGGTCCGCTAGGGGCTGCCACTTTACGTTATTTTGTGTTTTGTTTATTTGATTAAAGTTTTGTTTAAATGTTTGCCGGTTCCCGCCTCCTTCCCATGCCTACGCAGCTTTGTTACACATAAGATTAACATATTATATATATATATATATCATACAGTGTTTTGATTTACTGACCTGTGCACAGGTATTTTATTCCTGTCTTTTTTCTCTGGGATGATCACCTCTGGTGAAAGAGAAAAGCAGATGATCATCACCATATCTCTGTAAACATCCAGTACACACACAAAAACAAAAAATGCTCGCTTGCCATTCCTCTCCTGGATAAACACCTTAAAGGATCAATGTCACTATAATCAGCTGAAAATGCACCTTGTAGCATTAGCATGTCAAGCAAAGTGCAAATGATCCTATACTTACGTTTGACCTCTAGCTTACAGGCAACTGTAGCCTCACCAAGGGCATTCTTGGCTCTACAAGTGTAGATGCCACCGTCAAAGCTGGATGGTTTGCGGATTTCAAGTGAGCACACTCCCTGGTTGTTGATCTGCCTGTATTTGGGATCATCTCCTATGATCATCTGATTCTTAAGCCACTCGATCTTAGGCTGCAAACAAAATACATGTCATTTAAACTGACGTGACCACAACCAACATTATAATAAAAGTAGACCATTTACAGATTCGATTGATGTATTGATCTTATCTGTAAGATCAAAACTGAAAGTGTAATTTAAGTTATTTTCGGTGTTCTCCGTCAGGAGAAGATGCCACAAAACGCGTATCCGCGTTAGTCGACCCCAGAGAGTTAACAAATCATTCACAACTGGACCATTTAACACATTAACATTTAAACACTCCCTCAATTAAATGGCGTATCCGCGTTAGTCGACCCCAGAGAGTTAACAAATCATTCACAACTGGACCATTTAACACATTAACATTTAAACACTCCCTCAATTAAATGAAATCAATTTTAATAAGGTGTAATTAATACACGGACAACAACCCGAGAGGCATTTATTAATCCACAGCAATGCTGTCAACTGCTGTAACTAAAGCTATTCCCAACAGCAGTGCTAATGCTCCAGTAGCCTAATTAATTTTATCCCTCACACGCACTTAGAGGTGTCATGGTTCTTATATAAAATGTCACACGTCTCATTCGCTGAATTTCTGCCTACTCGAGGTTCATCAGCTGAAATAGCATGTTACTGCACCTCATGGGTCAAGTTTAGCGGAAGCATTTTAGAATTCTGTTAGGATTTTAACCTTATGATGCTAACTGATGTCCCATGGGTAACTTTACAGAAAAGACATGTTGATCTAATGCCTTAAGTTCCACACAAAGATGGTGTCCATAAGATGCTAAATTGCTTCAGACTTGACATAAGATGCAAGCACAAAATGGCTAATGCAAAGGTGCTTTTAAGGAAAGGTGGAGATGAGGTCTTAACATACTCCACTTCATTAATTAAACATGCTAATGTGTCGGCTCCGATAGCCTTGTTGGCAGCATGCCGATATACAGCGCTGTTGCCTTTCCTGACCCCGTCCCCTATCTCTCTTCCACTTCGCTTCATTCTAATGTGAGATTAGATTAGTAGTACAAACAGTAACTCCAGTGAAATCTTGAAAAAAATTCCCTTTGAGCAGTCAAGCTAGCTGATCCTCTTTTATGCTAATGCAAAACCTTTACAGGAAGCAGCCTAATGGAGTTAGAGTAGCTAAGCTGAAATAATATGATCAAGCTATATCTACTGTATGTTAGATATGCTTTTGAGCATAATGGATGTCAAAAATAGATCCTTAGTTAATAGACATGACAACACACAACAGACAGAAGCCGGACCCTGGTTGGTTGGTTTTAGCTGGTCTTCCAGCCTGGTCATAGCTCATTTGCAGGCTGGTTTTAGAGGGGTTTTGACCACTTCCGTCAGATGCCTCAGGCTGGGAGACCGCTAAACCAGCTACTTCAGCGGTAAAACTTTCGTGGGCGGACACAGAACAACCTCCTGGACAGCAACCAGTCTGTTTTCTGAAGTGGACATTCAACTGAGACTGCCTTGCTCTCAGTTGTTGAAGCCCCCGCAAGAGCGGATTCCGAATCTTCAATACTTATCTTGCTGGATCTGTCTGCTGCTGTTGTCACGGCTAACCACCAGATCCTCATGTCAACCCTATTGGCAAAGGGCATCTCAGGAACTGCACTCCAGTGGTTTGAGTCTTACCTCTACAGATAGGTCCTTCAAGGCATCTTGGAGAGGTGAGGTGTCCAAGTCGCAACATCGAACTACTGGGGTGCCTCAGGGCTCACTTCTTGGACCACTTCTCTTTTCTGTCTAGGTTCACTAGGTTCTGTCATTCAGAAACAGGGCTTTTCATATCACTGCTATGCTGAAGACACTCAACACTACCTCTCATTCCATCCTGATGATCAGACAATAGCTGCTCGCATCTCAGCTTATCTAACAGACATTTCTTGCTGGATGAAAGCATCACCTTGAACTCAACCTTGCCAAGACAGAACTGCTTGTGGTTTCCATCAAACCCATCGTTTCATCACTATTTCACCATCCAGTTAGGCACATCAGCCATTACTCCTTCAAAAACAGCCAGAAACCTTGTAGTTATCATTGATGATCAGCTGACTTTCTCAGAAAACACTGCTAAAACTGTCCGGTCCTGCAGATTAGCTTTATTCAACATCAAGAAGATCAGACCCTTTATTTCGCAACATGCTTCACAACTCCTTGTTCAAACTCTTGTTATGTCCAGGCTGGACTATTGCAATGCTATCTTGACAGGTCTTCCAGCCCGTTCTATCAAACCTTTAAAATGTATCCAGAATGCGGCAGCAAAATCAATTTTTAATGAGCCGAAAAGAATGCACGTAACACCTCTGTTTATCAATTTGCACTGGCTATGACAGATGGCTCGCATACATTCCAAGCATTAGAGGTTGCCCTACAAAACCACGGCACTGGCTCTGCACATCTCTCTTTTACCTAAATTCATTACTTCAGAGTTATTTGCCCTCTAGAAGCTTGCCTTCTGCAAGTGAACGTCGCTTTGTGCCATCCCAAAGAAGCACAAAATTACTTTTACGGACTTTTAAATTAAATGGTCCTTCCTGTTGGAATGACCTGCCCAACTCAGTCTGAGCAGTCTTCAAGAATCTTCAAGAATCGGCTAAAAACACATCCCTTCCAACTTTATTTGACCCTCTAACTCTAACAACTCTCTATTCTAATTCTTTTCTTAAACACTAAACAAATGCCTCTCTTCATTTTACTAACTGCATTGTTTTTCTTAAAAACTATAGCAACTAACACTACTTACTAATTCTTTTGTATTCGTAGTTACCTATTGTAATTATTTTATTTATTATACACTTTTTATACACAAAATTACAAAAAATGTAAATCTAAATGTTAACTTGGCACAGACCAGCTCAGACCAGCCAACCAGACTGAGTTTTTTTTTTTTTCGTATGTGGATAGCTGTTATTTTTATTTGCCCAGCAGGGGATTAATTGTGTCGATACTGATTCGCTGTCTGCTGATCTTGGATACCACCCACAAGATGTCCAGCATGCTGTCACCCGTCAACGTTGCTGTGGACTTTCACATACTGGCAATATTACAATCCCTCCATACTACTGCCCATTCATTAAGCTTGACGTAAATCGAGCACACCATTAACTCATGAAAACACATTCCACTAACTGAGGAACATTTCCAAGTGCATTTCCACTTGAGCTTGGTTTGGCACAATATGATTACAAACCATTTCCCAGCACAATTCTCAACAATCCTGTTAGAATGCTTGTAGCAGGTGTGGATAAACCATCCCAAAATTTGTGGGACCCTACCTGGCTTCCCCTATGAAATACCTAGGCTCCACCACTGGCTTGTAATGATGCAATAATGGTTTACAGTAGCCTGCTTACTCCAATGTTTACTTACTGTACATTATCACACTGTCAAGAACTCTTGTGTCTCAGACATATCCTGATTTTTCAGCACCAAAGTAGAAAAAGAAAGCGTAATGGTGTTAACTGACCCGGATAAACATGGAACGGAATGACGGTGAAAAATGATCTACGGCATCTTTCTATGAAGTGCATCATGGGGTTCTCTTATGACTTTGAAGGTTTTAGGTTTCCAACTTCATCCAAAAAGCTCAAGACACCCTGGAACTCGGTTGGTGCCAAATGGAAATTGGGCCCCAGCACTACAAACCAGAGCAAGGGCTTTTGAGTGTCACAGTCCTTTATGAGTCCCTGACTGCCAACTCAAACTCTGCCTGTGTGTTACTGTATTGCTTGAAGTATGTTGTAAATACTGTACCCTTACTCTTGAGGAAGCCATTATTGAGTTGTTCTGCTGTATAACATCATGTTCTAGTGTGGCTTTGAAGGTTTTACATTTCCATTTGCATCCAATTGCATCCAACATGCCCTAGACAGCTCGGACATCTCTGGAACTTTGTTAGCATGAAATAGAAAGCAGGTCCGATCACAGCTAGATTTAATGAACAAGAATTTTGGAGTGTCCTAGAAGGCAAACTCACCAGGATTTGCATTCAGCCCAGATTTTGCATCCATCTCAGCTGTTCTAGAAACTTGATTCTCCATCCCCCTCCTTGGGAATGACAAGCTAACACAGTCCCCACATTACTGTCTAGCAGCTGGCCTCCTTGGTCAGCAGGAACAGCCTGCACTGGGCTTTTTGTACCTTATGACTACAGCTATGGGTATAATTAAGTTATTTATTGAGATAGAACTCAAGGACATTTGGATATGTTGATACCATCATTGGATTATTAACAGCTGTTGTTGAATTACAATGATACTCCTCCAGAAGTATATTTGTAGCAACACATCAGCTAATTCTTGGCTACAAACATCTAGCTATGATAGACAACGTGGAAGAAGGACAAGGAGGACTATACCAAATCAGCAGAAAAGAGCTGATCCATACCTTTGGACTGCCTCGCACTGCACATAGTAGTTTCGTGGTGTAGCCCACAGTGGCAGCTCTGTCGCTGAGAGGCGCTGTGAACTTGGGAGCCTCACTGAAATCGTGCTCCTTGTACTCCAGTGGTTTGTATACAATACCTACAGGACAGAGGACAACAATCTCAGCCGGGACTGACAGTTGTGCAGAGGGAATAGCTGTTACATGACATTAGGAATGTGCAAAACTACAGGTTTTAAAAAGCGGTTGGTGGGTTCCTAGTCGGCTAAATAGAGCCCCAGTCGGACATGTTTCATAGAGTGGGTGCAAAGCAACAGCAAAAGATGTTCGTCTGAATGTTTATATTTGTAGCAGCTATGAATTTAAGGCATGGGTGTCCAATCGTGCTCCTGGAGGGCAACCATCCTGCAGAGTTTAGCTCCAACACACATGTAGTCCACTTGAAGGAGTGAATGAAAACAAGCGAGGGGACACTGAATGTGCTGGAAATGCTAGATTTCTAGCTAGACACAGGAATTTATTCTGACAGTGCACATGGCCTTTTGCTATGCACTGCCTTAATTTCATATATATTCTAATTAGGGATGAACTATTCAACTAGTCACCCAACAAACTACAGTGAGGTTGACTAGTTTACAGAATTCTCTTTATTTTAGTTTTGATATGTTTAGCTGTAATGCTTTAATTAGCATCATGCAGCTTGCTATGCTTTAGCTCATGGAAGGTAGCCCTTCAGATTCAAGAATGGACACCCTTGATTTAAGGGGAAAAGAGAATGATTGACCGATAATCATGCAAACTGTATAACAGCTAAAGCAGGGCTGGGCAACTTTGTCCCTCGAGATCTACTTTCCAGCTGATTTTAGCTCCAAACCTCATTAATCACACCTGAACCAGCTAATCAAAGGCTGTCTAAAATTGCCCCCATGCCCTCATATAGGGCACTTCGCCCACTATACGCTTATATAGGCCACTATTTGAGGGAACTGCCATTTGTAGTGGTGTCCAAGACCATAGTGGACATTATTGAGTGCACTCATTCAATCCCATAATGCACTTCAATAACGGGTGTACAACCAATGTACACTCAATGGCTAGACGCTTAGCTGTTATACAGTTTGCATGATTATCGGTCAATCATTCTCTTTTCCCCTTAAATCAAGGGTGTCCATTCTTGAATCTGAAGGGCTACCTTCCATGAGCTAAAGCATAGCAAGCTGCATGATGCTAATTAAAGCATTACAGCTAAACATATCAAAACTAAAATAAAGAGAATTCTAAGTAAACTAGTCAACCTCACTGTAGTTTGTTGGGTGACTAATTGAATAGTTCATCCCTACTTAGAATTGATATGAAATTAAGGCAGTGCATAGCAAAAGGCCTTGTGTTTGCAATGCTTTTGAAATTACAGGATGGAACAGAAAGTTACAGCAGGCTGGAAGTTAAGAAACGTAACCAGTTCAGTATCAGCTGCCTCGGTGTGTAACAGTTAACTGATCTTATATAAACTCATGTCTACAGCTGACTGATGCATTTTGCTAAATTATTGTCAGTTTTGCAACACTGCAGCATAATCCATGTTGTTATGCAGATCCCATGTAGCTCTGATGTGAGGAATGAGAACTGTCATTAGCACTCAAGGCAGAGCCAAGTCTTATCTTCACACAGTGAGTACACTTATGTGCTGTCAGCGTTTGTTGCCAACAAAATGGCCTCATGTGTTTACAGTTCACTTAGTATCATTTATTAATATCAATTATATCAATTATTGTTAAGTTTATTTGTAGGCTGTTTGCAGTTGCCATGCAATGTAACAACTTGCCACATTTATTATTGACTGTGAGGTCATGTGTGCATTTATGTGCCTTCTGGAGTCAGAACTACATTACGAGAAACAGTGAGGTGTGTTCTAGGTCTGTTTACTTCTATCTGCCGTCAGCATTGCTATGGTTTGCATCTTGCTATGGACTTGACTGACAGATTGGCATTCTGGCATTCACCAGCTTCATGCTTTCTAACAATATCTCTACTTTTTTCCACTTTATGTCTGCTTATAGTACATATAAAATACAATAATTTTATATCAGTACTATATTCATAATTGTGACCACACAATCTGATTACATCTACCAATGTCTGTCTGTATGGGGTGACATTAAAGTTGTAACTTTAATAAGAAGAAATATATATTTAATTTACACAGTGAAGAATATGCAGTGTTTTTATACATTTTATTACTTTATACAATGTATGTAGCATTTCTTATTTATTTGTTCTACTGTAGTTTTATTGTTGTCTATTGCTTCAATTAGTTACTTATTTTTATTTAATCGCTGTCTGTTAACTTGTCTACAGTGAGCTTGATTTTATTAAATTTTTTTAATTTAGGCTAGTAGTAGTTTTTTGTGATACTGACACTGGTGACAAGAATTATGAAATTTCTATAGTATCATATTTTTATATCATAAAGACCTTATTTAAATCAAAAATATCTATATCGTGATATATATTGTTACTGTGAAATTAAATTACTCATATTGTATTATAACATTTTGGTCATATCGCCCACCCCTATTGCATGTATGTGTATTTTTATTTATAGGTTATATATTTCCTTTACATATGAGCCCCTGTCCCTGAGAAACTCTCTGCACATTCCTGTATACATTTGATTAATTTTAATAACTTTAATGTACTTGAAGCGTGCATCAAACACTAGTCAGTTACATTCAATATTCAATGACTCGGATCAGATCAGGGGCACAAAAACCTGATCGGGACATCCCTAGAAAGATGTCTTTTATGCTCACCAAAGATGCTTTTATTTGATCAGAAATATAGTAAGAACAGGAATATTGTGAAATATTACTACACTGTAAAATCCAATAGTTTACCTTACTTAGATATAATTAGTTATCATTACTTAGTTGTTATACTTACTCGGTTTTGGGGGGTTTTTTAATTAAGTAAACAGCGAATTTTAGGATAAAACAACTCAACTTGCTAATGTGCAACAAAACAACAGAAGAAGAAATACGGAGGTTAGAGAGCATGCACAACAAGCAACATGGTTTGCCAACCGCCAATAAAATTTAAAGAAGAAGAAGAAGAACAAGCAATGCTTTTTTGAATTTGTGCGCCGAATTTGCTGAGATTGCTTGCATTTTTACCACTAGACAAAGACTGATTACGTCTATACAATAATAAAAAGTTAAGTTTAAAAAAATAATTGTCAATGTATCTTTCTGTGTGCTGCTAATGTTAACTGACTAACCTTGTCAGCAGTGTTAGCTAACAGATACCAAAGATCTTTGCTATTCTGCTGTTAGAAAAAAGACTAGAAATACAGAATTATTTTGGTATTTTGGCGAATTTAAGACTTTTTTTTACTTTTCAAACTGAAAAATTTGTAGCTAGTTAAAAAATGAAAAGGCAGAGGTACAATTCAAGAACATGCCAAAAGTCCTCAAGATGAGCTCACAGTAGGTTTTAAAGTCAATCTTTATGTGCCACTGATAATTAATTGTTTACTGTAATCTTTTGCAGTGTTAACACTATAATTTAGTGTTAGAGGCTTTGGTCACTGAAGTTATTTTTAAGTTAACCATGTTATTGTCAATATTTTTAATACATCACAATCATAGTCATCACGTGATCACACATTTCAGGTTTAAGCTGAATGAGCTCTTTGTCTTGCAGTAATTATTTATTTGCTGTGTTGAAACACTTACTACTTTAATCCAGAGGAAATGCTGCTTTTCAATTGGTTTTATGACTGAGGCCTCAAGTAGATATGTATAGAAATGTTCTTTATTTCTTGTAAAGTATGCAAATATCAAGGAATGAATGTGTCTGTAATCTACAATTCACAACAATAGTGGAGCTTGCCTTTAACTGAAGAATTATTTGTTATAGAATTATATTTAGGATATATTTATTTTTATATATATATAAGTGCTTGTGGCAGCTGTCTTCTCTGAACAGCAGTCTGGTGAACACCATGCCTCAGTACACTGAAGGTAAGGTATTTCATTTTTAATCTCTTATACAGCAGTAGAGCAGTTTTTGACTCAATCATGTGCTACACTTTATTTAGAATTTCAAATAATTTCTTGCAGATGAAGTATACATGTAGCCACTGTATTTCTTTTATTTTTTTCACAGATCTAAGAAAACACTTCACACCCTACAACCCCTAAAAATGTATGTTGCTACCTTAAATGTTTTCAATATTTTTTATTATATTTAATAATAATATTTAAAATAAACCATGTCATTGACTTCTTTATTGACACTTTGACAAGCATATTTGTACTGTAATCTTTGAATGTCTTAAACTTGAACCCAGATTTGACAGCAGTGCACACCCATCTGAGGCCGACCTGTTTTACTTCAAGATCACCCCACATACTTCTACAACTAACCCGCTTTGTAAGTCTCATAGTTACACCTTAAAGAAGCACATCATTTTGGGGAAATTTCCTGTGTATTTGCTGGTAAATTACTGAGATACTTTTATAAAGATTAATGTTGACTATATACCTAGTTCAACAAAAAATGAAAATTATGCCACTTAATCTCCCTCCTGTTCCATAAAAAAGTGTGCATCTTCAAGACATGAACGACGATATTAACCCCAAAATTCTGACACCCAAGAAACCATAAAATAAATCCATATGAATGGAGCCGTGTAATCTACTTTTGGGCCAAACTGTTCAATGAATGTTAAGGAGTAGTTTCATATATTTCCACTTGAACTTGGTTAGTCATAGTCTGAATCACAACCCGTTCTTGATATCTAGGATATTAGCCGAAAACGCAGACTGCCTGGAGTAACGACGCTGCTCAGGATTTGTCATTTGTCGGTTGGCTGTACCAACAGTTTCCTCTCGTCGCGGTTACAAGCCCGGTTCTCATTTTGAGCGAAGTAACATTAATATGACATATTCCATTACATTTTACTCATTCCATACGGTGTCTATTTACGATCGAGACCGATCCAATCTTGCATTACTAAGGCAACACCCTGAACATTTAGTTGCACTTCCAAGAGCTCTGTTAACAGCCACGTGAAAAATTAAACATATCCGTACCGAATCAGCACAAATGGAATGTTAAGCAACAAAAATGGTTTTTGGCCTGACGGAACAAAGCGGCTCAATATTGGAAGAGACATGCTTGCTATAAGCATCAAACTGTCTAATGTTTTGGGTAAATAACAAAAATGTCTATCGGATATTATAACATGAAAGGTCTTTATTTTGTTCCATAAAGTAAAAGTCCCCTGTTTGAGTAAATTATCAAACTAACTTTTTCAAGTTTGTGGTGGAACTAACCAATGGGGCCGATGGTATGTTAGGGCATGACAGATTAACACTGACACTTAGCTCCATATTTTCCTTCCTACTAATATTTGTTTTATTATGTTTTATCAGGTGCTTCTGCATTGTTTTGAATTGGCAGTCTAGGGCACCTATCTGTTGGGTTGGCTGACTATCATTGATCATGAAGTATTTCGTCGCCTCACATCTTCTCTCCGTGACTCCGTGTCTGTGTGCCATTCACTTGTCTTCTCAGCCTATCGTGTTAGAGCTCTTATGCCTGCCACAAGAACTCTCTCTCCATAATCTCTCCTCATCCTTGTTTGTCTCCGCCTCTCTCTTGACTTGCGTGCGCCCATCGTCTTGCCTATATTATGGATCGTCCCTGCGGTACATCTCGTGTACATTTGGATTACCTCTAATCACATATGGTCAGCGGGAAGAACTACTCCTCAACATGTGATGTCATTGACTTGGGACAGGACAAAAAACGAAAACATCGCCAAACTTGGAACGTGAAGCCAACCCCAGTGCCATACTTAATTATTCTTACGCTACTCACTGTTTACGAAGCAGCATACCCCTAACTCAGATGTTTTTTGCTGTGTTTCAAATGTTTGTATTACAAGTTCCATAACCTCTGCCCTGAGAAAAAAAAACCCTAAAAACCTTACCGGCTAACTTTTGAACTTCCACTACCTTAAATTTATGTTGTAATTGTATGTGTGTGTGTTGAAGGAACATTGTTTTCAGGAATTTGGTAATGGATATATTTGAATCACCTTACGTTAGTGGAGTAAATGCCTTACTTTGTTCGTTTTTTTAAGGAATCGTTTGATCAGCTTTTAGGAGCAAGGCCGTTGATCAGGCACCAAGCGCGCTACGCCTCAGCGGGCGACGAGTGAGACGTCGACACCAGGCCAAGACGCGTTGTTAGCAAGGCACGCCTGGGTCTTCTTTGCAGGGGCTGCAACAGAGGTTGTGGAAAGAAACAGAGGGGGGGGGGGGAAAGACCACAGAGGAGAGGGGGGCGGAGGCGGGAGGGGGGAGAAAGAGGGAGGGCGTGGGGGCCCAAACGGCGGGGGAGGACACACGAAGAAACCGGGGGAGGACAGGGAGGCGGAGTGCCGGACGGGGGGGGGGGGCAAGGCAGCGGGGGGCAGCGGGGGGGAAGGAAGGGGGACGAAGGAAGGGACAGGGAGACAAGGGAAAGAAAGGGGGGGGAGGAGGGAAGAGAGCGGAAGGGGAGGAGGGCGGGGGGGGGAGCAAAGCGGAAGGAGCAGCAGCAGGACACGCCGGCGGCAGGGCCAAAGATCCGGCAGAAAGCATGCGAAGAGCGGAGGGGCGGGGAAAACAGCTTCGGCTTAGCACCGGGCGAAAACGGGGGTGAAAAAAAAAAAAAGGCGGAGGGCAGGGGCGGGGAGGGAAGCGAAAGAGCAGAAGGAGGGGAAACGGAGGATTACAACATTGATCAAATTAATGCATCATGTGCCACCCTGTTGAAAAAAACTGCATATGCTGGTTAGGTATGTTTTGAAGCATGGCAGCTGGTTTAAGCTGGTCATGAGCTGGTTTAAGCTGGTCATGTGCTGGTCCCTAAGCAACTAGCTCCTGCTCAGGACCAGCTCAAGACCAGCTTAAACCAGCTGCCATGCTTCAAAGCATACCTAACCAGCATATGCTGTTGTTGTTTTTAACAGGGCAATTTATTACATTGCTTGGCAACAGCAAACAGCTTACAGTTAGTATAGTGAATGAACATGGGTGTATTTTATTATACTACTTATGCTGCCAGCAATAAGGCCATACTTTAGTAATTTTACCACCACTAAAATATGTTTGCGTTAATTTTACTTAATGAAAGAAGTCTGAAGCGCTGTGGAGTTAAAGCAATGAGATGTTGTGAGCTTACCTGTTTTCAGAATATGAGCAGCACCTTTTGTTACAGCAGCAGTCTCACTCCTTCCAACCTTGTTTTCTGCAAAAACTCTGAAGGTGAATGTATTTCCCATCACAAGGTCAGAGACTGTAGCGTTCAGCCTGTGGAAGTGCTCCAGAACCGTAAACCACTCCTGCCAAAAACAGCAATCCTCTTAGTATTTTCTTTTAGCAGATATACTGTATAATAAATTGTGAACGAGACTGAAAATATTTCCCTGTGGGTTTCATCCAATAAATAGATCGTAAACAAGCAGATTTTCATTACAGTGTTAAATATCAACAAGAACCAGTTGTGGTTTTGCCTAAAGTGCTTTTAGATGAAGTGTTTCTGTACTTCATGTTCTCTGCACATCTTGTATTCACATCAAGCTAGCTGTTTAGTATCATGATTCACATCATGACAGTGAGAGTTATGAGAAGTCATCATGCATCTGTCAGCACTTTACACCTTCCCAACCTGATGATCTCCCGCCAAGAAGTCATCTGACCCATGCCTCAAACACCCAGATACAAACTTATAGATAGACACGTCATGTCCATATACAATGTCTCAAGACTCTTCATTTAGTTTTACAAGCCTGACAGGTGGTTAAATTAAGCCTCGCTAAAGTATGACAGCAAAAAAAAGGCCTAGAGCATCACAGCATTCACTGCTTGCTGTCACTTATCACTTTGATAAGTTTTAAAGGGATAGTTTACCCAAAAATGAAAATTCTGTCATTAATTACTCACCCCCATGTCATTCCAAACCTGTAAGACCTTTGTTCATCTTTGGAACCCAAATTAAGATATTTCTGATGAAATACAAGAGTTTTCTGATCCTCCATAGACAGCAATGCAACTACCACGTTCAAGGCCCAGAAAGGTAGTAAGGACATCGTTAAAATAGTCCATGTGACATCAGTGGTTCAACTGTAATTTTAAGAAGATACAAGACTACTTTTTGTGCACAAAGAAAACAAAAATAACTTTATTCAACAATTTCTTCTCTTCCATGTCAGTCTTCAACGCTCTTTCGCGACAGCATGCGTGTGGTGCTGCTGACGTAGAACCGAGATGCACTGTGGCTTGTTTACAATCAGAGGAACGCACACGCATGTGTCATGGTACTCATGGTGTGAGCGCACATTGACTGACATGGAAGAGAAGAATTGTTGAATAATATCATTATTTTTGTTTTCTTTGCGCACAAAAAATCGCGTACCTTCGTAAAGGGGTCATCGAATGCCCATTTTCCACAAGTTGATATGATTCTTAAGGGTCTTAATGAAAATTCATTAAGAACATACTTTGGTTAAAATGTCTAAATTGTCTTGTAAAAAACACCCTTTTTACCATGTTAAAATCAGCTCTTTTCACAGCAACCCGTTTTGTTGCATTTCCCTTTAAATGCTAATGAGCTCTGCTCACTCCGCCCCTCTCTTCTGTTGGGTGACGAGCTGTCCTGTTTACTTTAAGTGCATTTAGCCAAGAAACTTGCTAACTAGCACATTGTATGGAAGGCGTTTGCAAAGATTCATACAAAACCCTTATATTCACATTCTTCTGTTGGTGAAGCTGGATCATGAATGATTCGCATCGGCAAACATTAGACCCAGTTAGGTAATCGCTTGAGCCTATTTCCTTTCAAAACAAACATAATCTACTGTTGCGTCCGTCCGTGGCTAGACTTGTCGGGACTAAATGATGACTGCTATGTTCATTATTGCATCCAACAACAGAACACCTCAATTGCTTAGGAGCCATTCTGGTCTACTCCTGCTCCGGCGTCGAAACAATGGAGGACTGTGGCGTAGAGCTCTCACCCAGTTCGTGTTCCAAGGTTAAACAGCCACTGTCACATGTAACTATCGCGGCGCAGGCGGCCGGGTCTGTGTGACCCAGGCTGCTTGATTTGAAAAAGGGGATAATATTTATAGAGATTTAAAAAATACCACTGGGTGGATTTTTATCATTTTATGGTGGTTGTGTACACACACTGCCAACACACATTTATGTTCAAACAACATGTAAAAGTGAGTTTGGCATCCGATGACCCCTTTAAAATTACGGTTGAGCCACTGACGTCAGATGGACTATTTTAACGATGTCCTTAATATGTTTCTGGGCCTTGAATGTGTCAATTGCATTGTTGTCTATCTTAATTTGTGGTCTGAAGAAGGTCTTACGGGTTTAGAACGACATGAGGGTGAGTAATTAATTACATAATTTTCATTTTTGGGTGAAAAATCCCTTTAAGGATGTGATTTAAGCTCTCAGAGCAAGCACACATTTGTTTGAAGTTTCCAGGAGCCAGTTGGTGAAGTTTGTCCAGTTTTTTATTTTCTTTTTTAACAAATGGTCAGTGTTAGTGCTTAACCTTCAGAAAATGTCAACCTTAGCACGTCAAAATCAATATTATATGTTGGCAATTGGCATGTATTTTCTATGCAACCCTGCAAATTACGAGTGAAATTTTAGTTAAACTTGTTTTTTTTTTGAGTGTGGGATACTGTTAAATATTACTCTGTTAAATTTACCCATTATGAAATATGTGTGGGAAATACTCACTTGAAATACCTGATTGTGTGGATTCCTAACGAAAATTCAGAATTTTGCCCACAAAAATTGTATTAAATATTTCCAACCTTTAGAATAGTGAATTATAGGGCCTATTAGTTCGTTTATTTTATATAATTATTTATTTTTTTTAGCTTATTTAAACAATTCCTCTTTTAATAACAAGAAACTTGTGCTAAAAGTTTCATAGAAAATGTGGGATACTGTTAAATATTATGTGTTTGTTAAATCAAATATTAACAGAAAAATAACACATGTAAAATATAAGTGTCATATATTATATTATATTATATATTGATAAAATTGTAAATATATACATTGTGTAATATGAAACAGACCATAATCTCCATTTGGGGGCAGGAATGCCAACATACGATGTGTTTAATTTCACACGATGTTCATTTTATTTTAGATACCAGTTTGTCAAATGTGCAATTTTTATCACCCTCAAATAAAACTGTTCCTTAAATAAAAAGGGAAGTGCTGTTCATTTTCTGAGTGAGGAACTAATACTGTACATGAAGTGCTGACACATATTTCTTGTTACTGGCAGTATTAGTGTGCCAGTAAGGAGTTACTTACTTCAGTTTTCTTGTCGGCCTTCTGAATGGTGTATCCAGTGATCTCAGTGTTGCCGTTGTCTTTGGGAGGGGTCCATTCCAGAGCTGCATTGAAGCCCCAAGAGTCCACTAGCTTGACAGAAGCAGGAGGACCGGGCAGATCTACACACAGATGGCCGAGCATTAAAAATGATTTAGCTTTCTTAGTATGGATCATTTTACACTGTGAGGTCTTACTCGGTAAACAGAGGTGTCAAGGTATGAACTAAGAATGAAAATGCAAGTAGGACACAGTCCGAGAAGAGCGCTGAAACGAATGGTCTCTAGATCATAGCGCGTCTCACCGACAATCTGAATTATGAGGTTAGCCTTGTCCTCGAAGCTGTCGACCTTCACGGTCATCTCATAGCTGCCGGAGTCTTCTCTCTCAGACTTGCGGATGAACAGGATGCTATCCTTGTCGGTGTTGCGGATGTTCGCCTTCTTTGTATCCAAAGGTTGGCCATCCTTGGTCCAAGATATCACAGGTTTAGGTTTGCCCTACAAAACAGAGAATTATGAAACATATTAGAGCCTGCAGTGAAAGTGCAGCTCTGTTTGCCATAGAAAAATCTGAACTTACAATGAACGGGATGACAAGATTGATCTGTTCTCCAACATGCTTGACGCATCTTGATCTCAGGACACGGGGCAGGCGGATCTTGGGCCGATCTAGGGAAAAAATAGCAATTTTATGTGTACGTTTGCATGTTGTAAATGTAATTATTAGCATAATATGTGAATTGTCTTGTTCTAATTGTCTCATCTTGTTTGCAGGGTCTAAAAAGAAATGGATGCAATGGAAAAACGCCAACTAAATGCAACAACAAAATATACTTGTGTTGATGAGTGCTTGTGTGAGGCGGTTAAGAGATAAGAGAAGTGTGAATACATTTTTATTGTTAATACCCTCCGGACAGAAATAGTGAAGATACTGGATAAAAAATAAAACTTTCAAGCATGTGTGAACCGCCTGTGTTTGAGCACACTATCAGCACTCTTAAAAATAAAGCTTCTTTATTGGCAGCTATGGTTTCATGAAGACCCTTTTAACATCCACGGAACCGTTAGATTATTCAAATGTTCTTCACACTAAGACAAAAAAAAAGATTCTTTTAAAAGCCATTCACTGAAAGGTTTCTTTGGTATAGCTGAGAAAGACCCCTTTTGGAACCTTTATTTCTAAGAGTGAAATAGAGATGACATACTTCAGTAGGCCATACCATGGAAATGAGTTACAGTAGCAGTTTAGCAAGTCAGTGTTTTTTTTAATGGGTTTTTTGTTAAATGCCTGAAATAAGTTTTGCATTTAACACAAGCTGCAGATATTTAGATTAATATCCCACTGATTTTTTTCAAAGCTTTCATTTGTCTTGAAAAAACAGTTTCTAACAAGTGTCTAAATCTACTCACTAGTTTGCTTTTACTGCCTCATTTTGATTATAATTACACTTTTGCAAACTATTCTAATTCAAACTGATGATTTTTGTTGTTGCTGTTAATAAAGACTGAAAGTTATCAGAAGCTTAATGTTGGTGACAGTGAAGTCATGTGAATGCGGTGTTTGTTTATAGCCTATATGTTAGCTTTTTAGGCCTAAGGTTTTTTCAAATTCATAATAGTCCTGGTGATATGTGCAAAATTTGAGGTGATATGTTCACTTTTTCATAAAAGCATGAAACTTGGTACAATTGTACAGGTTAGGGCCCTGAACATTTTCAGAAATGGAGCCATCGCAAAAACACCTCGTGGTTGCCATGGTTACCATTTTACTTTCCGCCATAACCAAATTAATTAATTTCAATAGTACATAATTTTTAGAGATAAGTAGTATTTAAAGGGGTCATATGATGCTATTTTAAAGATCATTATTTTGTGTATTTGGTGTAACAGAATATGTTGACATGCTTTAACGTTCAAAAAACACTTTTTTTTTTTTTTCAAATACTGTACATTATTGTAGTGCCTCTATGCCCCGCCTCTCTCAAACACGTAGTTTTCAACAAAGCCCCCTCCTTTGACAAGTGCAGTCTGCTCTGATTGGCCAGCTGACCCAGTGCATTGTAATTGGCCGAACACCACAAGCACGCGTCGGAAATGTAACGCCCCTTTCCATAATCGTGAGCTTCATTTTTCAAAGTAAATATCAAGACAGTTAATAGTGTCGTTAGTTTTTCCATCAGTTCAAGCCTGAAAGGGGAAGAGCCGCGTGACAGACACAGTGATGATGCATACACAAGCCGCGATATAAACAGCTGATGTTCTATGATTGCTGACAGGCTGTTCGCCTGCTCGCTGGGTGAAAATTGGTTTTTTGGGGTGAAAAAAAAACCCTGTTCCCCCACACACACTCACACACACACCTGACGCTTCCTCTGCGCTCGCAAACACTCCGCTTTTGAACAGTCAATAGCAAATACTTAACTAATAACAAAACATACTTACAGTAGCTGGTTCAGAAGCGCCAGATTGTCATGGCAAAGTCGGAATTGACCCAGTTTTTTTTTTTTTGAAATAGCCTTTGTGCACAGCCAGCCTTGTACTCTTCTAGGTTCAAAAAACTGTCGTCCATAAAATGTGTTGCACAAATTCGAACATCTAGGTTGTGCTGTTCTGTTGTAAATAAATCTTAACCAGTGATTCCTAATTGCATCTACTCCGGAAGGCCAAATAAAGTGCTTTTGCTTTTGCGTAGAAACACACAGCGTCTCCCTGACATTGCTGCATCAACACTACTGCTGTTTCTGAAACCACGCCTTCTTTCTTTGCGTTCACATTTGGGCGCATTATGCTAATATTTTCACATAGTGACGTAGACATGTGGGGGGTTTTTAGAACGAGCTGTTTTAGGTAGGCGTGTTTGACTCTTAACGTTTATAAAGAATATCTCTTTGGATTTGAGACTTTAGTCTTTGCAACTTTACAGATCTTCTTTATGCACCAAGAGCTTGTAACACTCCAAAGAGAAAGGAAAACTTGAAATCCCATCATATGAACCCTTTATTTGTACATTTTTATACGCACTTTCTGGGTACCAAAGCGCTTTAACATAGAAAATACTCACAACACCACTGTCCGCATCACCAGACTAGCTTTCTCGGAAAAAAAAAGAAAAAAATACAGAAAAAATTAAGTAGCTTGGACCAAATGTTTGTGGAGAGAGAATATTGAAGCTGGTCATGTAGCTGTTCTTCATAGCAATGTTTTGCATGGCTTCTTCAACTCTAACCCGTGCCGGAATCCAGCTTCTCCAAAGTTTCTGTCTGTGAGATAGATTTTTAGACCGAAAGATACAAAAGGCTAGAAACAACGTACTGTTAGTGCCGTCCACGGGAGCTGCCTGCAATCGACAAGACGTATCCTGAGGATTCTGTGCCTGTGATATTCCATGGAATGGATCATTTGTTCACACCCTTTTAGACACAGTTTATCATTATTTCTTTCACAGAATAACCAACTGGACATTAACCAAGCAGGTTTAAGAAGTGGCCATTCAACTGAGACTGCTTTACTGTCGGTAAGTATAGCCCTGCAGATTGCGAAAGCTGATTCCAAATCATCAGTTCTTATTCTGCTGGATCTCTCTGCCACTTTTGACACAGTGAATCATCAGATTATCCTGTCTGCCATGACAGGATCTGCACTCCACTGGTTTGAATCCTATCTCACTGGTAAGTCTTTCATGGTGGCCTGGGGAGGGGAGGTATCCAAAGAACATCAACTGCTCACAGGGTTCCTCAGGGATCAATTCTTGGACCCTTCCTCTTCTCCATATACACTACATCACTGGGACCCATCATACTGGCACATGGTTTCTCCTACCATTGCTGTGCTGATGACACACAGCTCTATCATTCATTTCAACCAAGACAATCCAATAGTAGCTGCACGGATCTCAGGCTGCCTGGCGGACATCTCGTCATGGATGAAAGAACATCACCTACAGATCAACTTGGCAAAGACTGAGCTTCTTGTTTTCCCTGCCAATTCGACTCTACGGCATGATTTCATCATCCTGCTAGGTTCATTAAAAATTATTCTTTGGTGACCAGCTGACCTTCAAAGACCACATAGCAAAGACAGCTTGATCATGCAGGTTTGCACTGCACAATCACATCAGGAGGATCAGGCCCTTCCAAACAGAGCATGCTGCACAAATTCTTGCCCAGGCCCTTGTCATTTCTACACGGTAAAAAAAAAAATTACGATAAAAAACCGGCAGCTGTGGTTACCGAAATTTTACCGTAAAAAATACGGTAGCAAATTTTAGGTTTTATAGTTAACTTAAATTTACAGTTTAATACCATAATTTCATTAACTGATATAAATGTTAATATACCAACCTATTGAAGAACTGAAATCAGTTTTGTATCTTTGTAATACACTGATAACCACCAAAAACAGATGGTGATGAGAAAGTCACATGAAGAACCAAAGCCCATCACAAGCAGCTTATAAATAATAACACGCATAGAAGCTGCACAGCGTCATGCACACAGACACTAAACACCATCACGGTAACACACATTAAACTGAAATAATGCAATAAACATTCATTGAACACCATTATTGTAACACCAACCCTAATATACAAAACTGAATCAGAAAAATCTAGAAGACACTAATTATTTCAACCAAAAAAAAAAACAACATTAATTGTGAAGTGTCACCCAGGGAATTCTGGGAATGTCAATTTAACGGTTATTCACTGTAAATTATAAGGTATTTTTCACTTCCAAAAACGTTATACTACCGTAAAATTAATGTCCAATACAATTTTTCACCTTATATAGTAGGTGAATTTACTGTTAACCATTTAACAGGTTTTTATTGAAGTATTTTTACAGTCTTTTACCTTTAAATTCACGGTCATTTTTTACAGTGAAGCCATGGCACTAATAGACGATACCTTATGGTAAACGTTTGTTTGTATTGAGAAATTATTAGAATGAAACATTGGCATGAATCAAATTTCTAATAATAGTCATAGTTTCATAATTATATATAATATATCTATATATATATATATATAGATATAAATATAATAAATAAATAACGGATAAATCCGCATGTCCGTAAATGAAACACTTTCAATTTTCACTTTCTCTCCCTGAACAACCATGTGTCAGCCAGCACTGTGCCATTGACCTCTCTGATCTAAATCTCTATTGGCTGTTCTCTCACAAATCTAGCCCTCCAGACCTCTAATCCTCACTTCCCAGGACTCCAAGCAACAAGTTCATTGATTATGACAGGAAACATTTGACACCTGTGGAGCAACACGCATTGCTGATCCAGAGCAACTGCTGACCTGCTGACACACTGCCTGATGGGACTCTGAGCGCTCAGTTGGCTTTGAAGGTTCACATTCAGCTCACCTTCAGCTTACCTTACAATACCTGAACTAATTAACCCAAAGCCTGAGCTTGTACGTGTGAAAAACCTAATCCTTGGTCTTCAAACCCTTTTTACAGTCAGTGTTCTCATATGTAATCCTGTGTGATGTCTTGAATCACTGCCATCCACCACAACATTCACCTGCTAAACCCAAATGGATGGACAGTCTGGTCTCTTTGATTCTCTAAGCCAAAAGCCAGGCTTGTTTGACCTCATAACAGCATTACATAACAAGAATGAGTTGATTCCAGGATCTTATTTTGGTTATTATTAATACGATAAAGAAAGAGGTTGGTAAAATTGTCTAGATTACAGGGCTTGTAGAGGCACACACAAGTGACCAGAAAACATACTGTATACACACATTTGTAACTACACACACACACACCACCACAACCCCACACAACACACTTAACACCCACACACACACACACCACACACGCACACACACACACACCGCAGATTGGTGCTGTCAAATGATTACTCGCGATTAATCGCATCCAAAATTAAAAACATTTGTTTACATAATACATGTATGTGTACTGTGTTTATTTATTATGCATATATAAATACAAACACATGCATTTATATATTTAAGAAAAATATGTTATGTTTATATTTTAAATATATTTATATATGATATAAATATATACATGATGTAAATACATGTAAATATTTTCAAAAAATACACTGTATGTGTGTGTATTTATATACACATAAATAAACCGATACACCACCCACCATTAGGTAAACAAAGACTTTTAATTGTGATGTGATTAATCGCATGAATTGGTTTGACGCACTACTATATTAATATCTATCTATATATCAAGATAATCGAGAAGTAACTTACCTAATCATTTGAAATGTCAATTCACAAAATATATTTATAGTCACTACCGTGTTTACATTTAGTTACAATTATTAGAGATAATTCATTTATTTAAACATTCTTTATTATATATTTCAAAATTAATAGACATCAATAATAAATCTGTAAAATTATTGTCATAATGAAATATAAACTTATAAGTGTAGATTTAACTACATTTTAAGGGATAGTTCACCCCCATTCTGTCATCATTTACTTTAAGGAACAACTCTTATATTAGGTCTAAAAATCTGTTAGGGGTTCCTCTTTAGGAACTCGAGTTGCGTCGGAAACGCTAGGGGAACGCCCTGCAGAGTGACGGGCTCTGAACCCCGTGTGTAATCAGACCAATAGATGGGCGAAACGTCACGGCGGGTGACGTAATGACCAATAAGCTATAAAAGCACGTGCGGTGAGACCAGCATCAGCTTTTTGTCATTCAGCAAGCACTCTGTGTGTGTGTCGTTCTGATATCTTGAGAGAGCTGACTGCCCGCATTGCGAGCGTCTTCCGATCCATGTTCTCCGCTCTCGCAAGGCACTCTTTGCTGAGGGTGCCTTCATAAGTGTTCCCCGCGGTGCGGGTCCCGCTTCCGCCGAGGCGGAGCGGCGATTACGCTCGTGGGGTTCTCAGCTGGAACTGGCGGAGGGAATGGAGATGGGCGAGTCCCTATTTTCTTCCTCACCCGCCAGATCCAATGCTCGCTCACCGGGTTCGGAAGCCCGTTTTGCGGTTAATTCCCCCCGGGGAGCGAGCTCGGCGTTCTGCCTCTCTTCCTCCGAGGAGGTTGACGTGGTAGGCGTTGATGAGGACACGCCCCCTCAGTCGCCCCAGTATGGGGAGCTTTTGGAGGTGGTAACTCGTGCCGTGGCCAAACTAAACATCGAATGGCCCACCAAGAAACAGGCTGAACCACAGAAAAGCAAGCTGAACGCTTTCTGCGGACTAGGCCGCCACCTCCACGCCGGAGCCTGCCTTTTTCCCCCGACCTCCACACCGAGGTGTCGACGTCGTGGGCCAAGCCGTTTTCAGCCCGCCTATTCATCCCTGCCTCAGATTATTATGGCAATGTTTCGTGAGAAAGAGTGCGGGTTATAAGTCGATGCCCCGGGTAAGCACTTGCGACACTGTCTCCGCGGCGCGGCATCGTCTCTCAAAGTCTCCGGCATTGCCCTCCAAGCCGCTGAGCAAAACTTCAGCGCTGGTGGGCAAAGGGTACACAGCAGCAGGTCAGGCTGGTGCGTGTCTACACACCATGGCGGTGTTACAGGCATACCAAGCCGACCTGCTAAAAGAGCTAGACGAGCGTGAGCAGATAAAATACGAAGATATTACTGAGCTCAGGAGGACCGCTGATTTGTCTCTCCACGCCACCAAGGAGACCGACTGTGCCATTGGCAGGTCTATGGCAGCTATGGTAGCAGCAGAGAGGCATCTATGGCTGACCTTGTCAGACATGAAAGAGAGAGACAAGGTTTTGCCTAATGGAACGCCCCGCTTCGCGTCCTTCTGGCCTGTTCGGCGCCGCCGTCATTCGGCGAAGAAATCGTCGACAGGTACCAGATGCCCGTAAACAGGTGGCGCCGTTCCAGCGGTTTCTCCCTCGCCGCTCTCTAGCTCTGGGGGCTGCTGGGTGACAGCATCCCCCTCCGGGTACCAGCTCCGCATACAGGGGTGCACAGAAACAGAGCGTGGCCTCGCGTGCTCCCCTGTGTCGAGACACGGGAGCGAGGCAGCGTTCTAGGTCGAGGGCCTCCAAGGCTAAGCCGGATCTTCAGACCGTACTTAAGTCTAGGAGGTCCTAGGCCAAAAAGTCCTGACGCCACTGGCCCAGGACTTATGAGGGCAGGCCCCTCTGGGGTGCAGGGGGTTTCACCGCATTACACGGTGTCCATTTCGCCTCAGTGCCCTCAGGAGACCGATCTGCTAACCCTGCCGGAGTTACAGGGCGCAGCAGTCTCCCGCGAGCACCACTCTCAGTCACAGCCCGGCATCGTAGCGGTGCTAAGAGGCTCGCCACCTCTGCGGAGGTCTCTAGAGCAGCAGTTTCGGTTGTTCCCTGCCGGTTCGCTGTTACAGGGCACCGAGCCGGCTGCTCGTATTGCACTTGAGATCAGTCTCGAGAGACTGATTCCTTGATCCTTTTTGCAGCGGGGGGGGGGGGTGGAAACTACTGCCAAATGTGTCTCTGTGGGTCCTGCGCACAGTAGAGAGAGGCTACTGAATCCAGTTTGGTTCCCCTGCGCCTCTTTTCAACGGGAGTACGCCCACGCTGGTGGGCCCCGAGCAGGCTCTGGCCATGGAGCAAGAAGTAGCTTCTCTTCTGAGGAAGGAGGCCATCGAGGTGGTCCCTCCTCATGTAGCAGAGTCCGGGTTCTACAGTCGGTACTTCATAGTTCCGAAGAAGGATGGGGGTTGCGTCCAATTGTTAAGATCTACGTCAGTTTGATGCGCTCAGGTCATCGACGGGGGGGGGGGGGGAAGTTCTGATGCTGCTGTTCAGCAAGTCGTGTCTCAGATCAGGTCCGAGGACTTGTTTGTCACGATCGATCTAAAGGACGCATACTTCCATGTGCCATCCTTCCCAATCACAGGGAGTTCCTGAGGTTTGCTTTCAGGGGCAAAGTTTACCAATATCGTGTTCTTCCTTTCGGTTTGCACTCTCACCCCGCACTTTCACAAGTGTGTGGATGCAGCCCTGGCTCCGTTGCGACTTCAGGGCATCCGCATACTAAACTATATCGACGATTGGTTGATTTGAGCTCAATCGGAGCAGATGGCGGTTCGGCATTGAGATGTCGTTCTCGCCCATATGAGAGAGCTGGGGTTTAGACTAAACGCCAAGAAGAGTGTACTTTCTCCTTTACAGAGGACCACTTATCTAGACGTGGTGTGGGATTTGACCACGATGCAGTCACGTATGTCCCCTGCTCGGATCGAGTAGATCCTCACCGCAGTCGCGAGTCAGAGAAGGCCGGTCACTCACTCACGCAGTTTCAAAAGCTGCTGGGTCTGATGACAGCGGCGTCCAATGTGATACCTCTTGGCCTGCTGTACATATGCCCTACGTGTGGCTCAAGAGCAAGGGTTCTCCCACACCACGAGGGTAAACCCGCTTCGCATGTTCAGGTCACGCGGCATGCCTACGTGCTTTGGACATGTGTAAAGCCTTGGTTTGGTTCTTTGCTCAGGGCCCGTGCTGGGAGCTTCCTTGTCGCAGGGCGTGATGTAGCGAGCGGATGCTCCCATCACCTTTGGAGAGCGGTCATAGATGCCACCCTGCCCTGTCATGTGAGTTGTCGCCTCTCGATGGCCATCACACTGCCTGGAGATGCTGGCCGTGCTGGCATAGCACTGAGATACTTCCTCCTCAGACCTGAGAGGGTCACCATGTTTGTGCGTACCGACACCACAGCGGTTGTCTGTTACATCAACCACACCGTAGGTCCTGCGGTCACGCCGTGTGCAACCGCGGATCCAGATTCCTGTGTGGTCCCAGGGCAAACTTCTCCCGCTGAAAGCAGTTTACATCCCTGGGCATCTCAATATAGGAGCAGACATCCAGTCGAGGCAGGGACCAAGGCCCGGGGAATGGATGCTTCACCCACAGGTGGTGAAGCAGATATGGAGAGTCTTGGCCAGGCCCAGGTGGATTTTTTTGCGACTCGCATGTCAGCCCGCATTGTCCCCTCTGGTTCTCTCTGAGTCATCCGGCTTCACTGGGGCTGGATGCTATGGTACAGATGTGGCTGAGGCTTTGTCTGTATGCCTTTCCCCGATCGCTCTGCTCCCGGGAGTTATGGAGAGAGAGCGCCGGGACGGGGTCCGTCTTCTGCTACTAGCCCCATTCTGGCCAGGCCGAGTATGGTCTCGGACCTGATTTCTCTCCTCAACAGCACTCCATGGGAGATTCCCATCAGGAGAAATCTCCTCTCACAGGCGGAGGGTAATGATCATCCCCCCCCGCCCCATCTGTGGAAATTGTGTGTGGCCCCTGAGTGGCACAACTCATAGCTTCCAGTCCTCTCACGAGGTTGTTGGACCATCTCATCCGATCCTCCAGAGGAAACTGTACCCTTGAAGTGGAAACTTTCACTTTCCTGGGGCGGAGACCGCCAGCTGCCCAGTTACTGCCCTCTTGGTACAGTGCCTGGAGTTCCCTTGTGCAGGCCCGTTTCATCCGCAGGTTGAGACCCACTCCACCTAAGGTCTACTGGGGCCTATGCGGCTCCCACGCCCTCTTTGGCCTTTCAGTGGGTAACAACCCCTGTACAATGTGCCTCCGCGGTGCGCTGAGGCGAGCCTCCGTACGAGCTCGTTCCCACGTGGGACCTGGCGTGGGCCCAGGCTCCCGCAGCCTCCCTTCGGCCTATGAGGACATATCTGATCGCCCTGTACTATAAAAAACTACCTTTCGTCTGGCGATATCTGCCCTCACGAGAGTTGGGGATCGCGCCCTTCTTCTGTGGCCCGCCTTACTAGACTTTGCGACTGGGCTGCCAAGGCGTTTCTGTTCCCCACGAGTGGAATGAAGTCCCGAAGTCCCCGCCTCGGCCCCGCGGCCGTCGTACTCTCCAGCCTTTCAGCTCCTTCCCTTCGAGGATCCCGAACACAGAGGCTAACTGCATGTGGTCCGTGCGTGCACGGGGGGGGGGGGGGGGGGGGGGGGGGGGGGCTGGATGCATATGCCCAGAACTGCCCGTGGAGGATGGCCGGACCTTTACTCGTTTGTTAACGGTCCCCCTAAGAGAGGTCTGCCGGCAACTAAACAGACCCTCAGTTGGTGGATAGTAGATGCCATTTCTATTGCTTATGAGTCCTCTGATCTCCCCTCGCCGCTAGGGGTCAAGGCTCATTCTACTCGAAGTGTGGCTGCCTCTAAGGCTTTTTTAGCAGGTGTGTCTATGCTGGACATCTGCAACGCTGTGGGTTGGTCCACGCCCCTTACCTTTGTTAGGTTTTATGGTCTAGACTTGTGAGCCACTCCTGGCTCTTCTGTTCTCTCGCCATAGCTGTGCAGTCTTCCACACTAGGCATAGACTTAGAAGTCTGGCGGCGTGGGCTTTCTCGTTCCCCTAGCGTTTCTCGACGGAGCTCGAGTTCCTGAAGAGGAACGCCTCAGGTTACATATGTAACCCTAGTTCCCCAAGGGAACGATACGCGGCGTCTCGGTGCCAGCCTTCCGCGTCCCTGCCAGCCGCTTGCTTCACTCCTTGAGCGACTCTGGCATCACGCACGTGCTTTTTATTTATAGGCCTCCGTCAGTCTCACCCGCCGTGCGTCTCGCCCATCTATTGTTCGGATTACACACGAATTCAACCCGTCAAGCTGAACCGGCGTTCCTAAGCTTTCTCGACGCCCGTCTCGTTCCATCGAGACCTATGGTTGACATATACCTAGGCGTTTTTGTCCATACTATGGATGTCAACGGTAACCAAAACTGGTTTTAAAACACTTATATACATCTTGAATATATGTTGCTTTTAAATATCTTATTCTATGTTATGCAGAAGAAAGAAAGTCGTACAGGTTTGAAAAACATGAGTAACTTATGATAGAAATAATTTATGACAAATGTATTGTTTGCGCTTTATCGTGATTATTTATGCAATAATATATTGGCATATAATAATGTTTCACCTTTTAACAGTTAATGTAGACTCACTCTTGAGAATACTGCATTACCCTATATTAAAAAAAAATCTTGATCCAAACAAATAATAACTGTTTTACTTGCAAGCAGTTATAACTATAGTAATAAATGCGTCAAGGTCAAGATCCCCTAATGAAAGTGGTGAAATGCAAGGGCAAAGAACCAAGCACTGAATATAAACACTTCTTGACCCCAAAGTCACACTAGCAACGAAAGCAGTTCATATAATCCTTTGATAAAAAATCTTTAAAAAACACATTTATATAAGTACCTTCGCTCTATTTAGGAGACAAATGTACAGTATGTGTTTACAGTGTTTCTCAGCCGTGAGCTCAGATTGCCCTGACAGCCTTAGGTCTTTATGTTTGTAATTTAAATGCTAATGAAAGCTCTTGTCGGCACAAGCCAATGGGATTTATATACCCACAGCCGTTGAACCCATTGAGGGCAGGAGAGGTAGCTACAGGCTGTAGGCCGTCCACTTCCACCGCTCCCCTCGCGGTGGGGAAACACATACTGTCATCTGAGCTCTGGCAGTAAGCCACATGAGCCAGGGCTCAGAGAATACACTCAAAATGAACACTATGAAGTAATCAGATGTCCCTTCACTTTCACCTGTCCCCCACACATGCAGGTCTAACAGTGTACAGACACTCACCCATGATCTCCCGGACGGTGACGGGCTGTGCCAGAGCGACGGGCTCACTGCGGCCTCCGACATTCACCGCCACCACACGAATGTTAAGTAGGTCTCCGGCTGTCAGGCCGCTTATTCCAAAACCGTGGTACGTGAGGAGCTCTTTATTGGCAAGACCCATTCATTCAGATCTGTATAGTGAAAAATGCAGAATGACGAGACCTGAGTTTAAATCTCGGAACGCAAGATACTCCTAATAGAAAATTATATTTATAGAATAAGACATATAACTGGTTAAGACACCAGCCCCATGAAAAATGCAATGATTTACAGTGGTGTGAAAAAGTGTTGGCCCCCTTCCTGATTTCTTTTTTTTTTTGCATGTTTGTCACACTTTAATGTCTCAGATCATCAAACAAATTTAAATATTAGTAAAAGATAATACAAGTAAACACAACATGCAGTTTTTTTAAATGAAGGTTTTTATTATTAATGGAAAACAAAATCCAAAACTAAATGGCCCTGTGTGAAAAAGTGTTTGCACCCAAAACCTAATAACTGGTTGGGGCACCCTTAGCAGCAACAACTGCAATCAAACATTTGCGATAAATGGCAATGAGTCTTTCACATCACTGTGGATGAATTTTGGCCCACTCTTCTTTGCAGAACTGTTTTAATTCAGCCACATTGGAGGGTATTCGAGCATGAAACCGCCTTTTAAGGTCCCGGCCACCGCATCTCAAGAGAGTCGGTCCAACTATTGACTAGGCCACTCCAAAGTCTTCATTTTGTTTTCCTTTAGCTATTCAGAGGTGGACTTGCTGGTGTTTTTGGGATCATTGTCCTGCTACATAAGTGCGCTTGAGCTTGAGGTCACAATCTGATGGCCGGACATTCTCCTTCAGGTTTTTTGGTAAACAGCAGAATTCATGGTTCCATTATCACAGCAAGTCTTCCAGGTCCTGAAGCTGCAAAGCAGCCCCAGACCATCATACTACCACCACCATATTTTACTGTTGTATGATGTTCTTTTTCTGAAATGCATTGTTACTTTTACGCCAGATGTAATGGGACACACACCTTCCAAAAAGTTTTTTGTCTCGTCAGTCCACAGAGTATTTCCCAAAAGTCTTGGGGATCATCAAGATGTTTTCTGGCAAAACTGAGACGTGCCTTTATGTTCTTTTTTGCTCAGCAGCGGTTTTCGTCTTGGAACTCTGCCATGCAGACCTTTTTTGCCCAGTCTCTTTCTTATTTTTGAATCATGAACACTGAACTTTATTGAGGCAAGTGAGGCCTGCCGTTCTTTGGATGTTGTTGTGGGGTCTTTTGTGAACTCTTGGTTGAGTCGTCGCTGTGCTCTTGGGGTAGTTTTGGTCGGCTGGCCACTCCTGGGATGGTTCTCCACTGTTCCATGTTTTTGCTTTTTGTGAATAATGGCTCTCACTGTGGTTCGCTTGAGTCCCAAAGCTTTAGAAATGGCTTTATAACCTTTTTCCAGACTGATAGATGTCAATTACTTTTTCTCATTTGTTTCTTAATTTCTTTGGATCTCGGCATGATGTCTAGCTTTTGAGGATCTTTTGGTCTGCTTCACTTTGTCAGGCAGGTCCTGTTTAAGAGATTTCTTGATTGCGAACAGGTGTGGTAGTAATCAGGCCTGGGTGTGGCTAGAAAAATTGAACTCAGGTGTGATAAACCAACGTTTTAACAGGGGGGCAAACACTTCTTCACACCGGGCCATGTAGTTTTGGATTTTGTTTTCCCTTAATAATAAAAACCATCATTTAAAAACTGCATGTTGTGTTCACCTGTGTTATCTTTTACTAATATTTAACTTTGTTTGATGATCTGAAACATTAAAGTATGACAAACAGCAAAAAAATAAGAAATCAGAGGGCCACACTTATTCACACCACTGTGTATTATATATATATATATAGTATCTATATATATATATATATATATATTATATAGAGTATTCTAAGAGTGATATTGCAGTATATTTACCTTAATTTTTCACATGGTGTAAATTTCTCTGGGGAGCTAAGATCATAAAGCCTCATAGTACCTATGTATTTGTACATATGCATATGAGTTTTATAGGGTAGCACATATTTCAACATTTATATATAAACTTTAACAAAAACATGCTAATTAAAACAGACATATAGACATAAACAATCTTATGTTTATATATGTTTCTGGTTATCCATTGTAACACATTCTATATTTATATTGATATAGAATACAATGTTTATTAACAGGATTTAGGGAAGTATATTTAGGTACATGACAATATCTAAAAAATGATTATATGTATACATATTTTGTAATGGGTGTAGATATCATGTGCTATGAAATGCTTCCAATTTTTTAATAGTTTAATGATGTTTTACTTTCATATGAAGATAATTCATATATGGAATTTAATATATGTTATATAAAGTAAAAAATAATACACTTTTGACATATAAACATCTATATATAGTTATAGAATATATATAACTTAATCTACTATGTAATAAGGGTAGATTTAACTTTAACTGCTTTTGACATGAACTATTATTGCATATTCGATAATTCATGTACAATTAAAAACATCTTTTAAGAAAGGCTTTTAATAGTTTTATCAAAATAATTATTTTATTTTATTATTTTTGCACTTTAAAAAACTGTCACCACAGAAACATATCAAATCAGCTAGTAAAGGCAAAAAGGTGATTATAAATTATGCATTACAGTATTTTGATAATACATTATACATTCCTAAAAATGTGAAACCTAAAATCTCATTGTTTATAGCAAAAGCTTGTGGATGTTATGCGTCAACTACCCAGTTAAACATCAAATATGAATTTCCCAACACACTAGTGGTGATGTCAGTATACATCCACAAATCTAAATGTGGGGTGTGCAGATACGGTGACAGTTGGTTGAAAGCATCCCTTCCTAATAGGGAGACCTGGAGGAGCTAGCTATAAATCAGTCTGTGGTGACATCTCAAAGACAGGTGCTATAACAGACTGTCATATAACCCACTTTTCTGATGACATCTGATAGTTCAACATGGTTCAATTTCAAGAAGAAGGCACAATGATTGAAACACTATCCCTCAGCCTAAAGAGCTTATCAGCAATACTGAGAGAATATACGCACATCCTTCCTTGCAGTATTCCACGGTATATCCATCCAACCCAGAGCCAATATTCTCCGGGGATCTCCACTTAAGAGTGACTGAGGTATCATTGACATCATCCACACTGAGGTTCTGAGGGGCACTTG
The DNA here is from genome assembly GCA_018155175.1 of Sinocyclocheilus anophthalmus. Lineage (NCBI taxonomy): Eukaryota > Metazoa > Chordata > Actinopteri > Cypriniformes > Cyprinidae > Sinocyclocheilus > Sinocyclocheilus anophthalmus. The sequence continues at coordinate 101,258 of JADLZN010009901.1, forward strand.
TGGGCACTGCACATTCATTAGAGACATATATACAATGAATTCATAGCAGAAAAACACATGCATTTCTTTAGTATTGAAAATATTAAAAGAAGGATATGATGGATGAATGGATGGATTTATTGATTGGGTAGATGGATGGATTGATAGAGCAGATGAATGGATGAATAGGTGGGGTGGATTAGGAGGATTTGGTGGATGGGTGTGTGGATGAATGGGTGATTGGGTGGATTTGTGGATGGATGGGTTGTTTGGGCTGATGGATGGATGGATGGGTGGGTAGATTGGGTAGATGGAAGGATGATTGGGCAGATTCGATGGATGTATGGATAGATAGAGTAATTGATTGATTTATTGTTTGGGTAGGTGGATGGATTGATAGGACAGATGAATGGATGAATAGGTGGGGTCAATTTTGTGGATGGATTGATTGGGCGAATGGATGGATGGGTAGGTGAGATTGGGTGGATGGATGGGGATGATGGATTGAGTGGATTGATTGATTGGGTTGATTTAGTGGATGTGTGCGTGGAAGGATGTGCTTGGGTAGATACATTTGATGGGTGAACTGCTTGGTTGAGGATGATGAATAGTGGGTCATGTTAATGGATGATTGACAAATGATTGATTGGCCTAGGGATGGATTGGTAAATGTGATTTGGGATGGATGATTGGGTGGATTTGGTGGATGTGTGCATGGATGGACGGATGATTGGGTGGATTTGGTGGATGTGTGCATGGATGGACATGATGGGGATTTGGTGAGTGTGCATGGATGGACGATGATTGGGTGGATTTGTGGATAGGTGGATTGATTGGGTGGATGGATGAATAGGTGGGGTTCATTTTGTAGATGGATTGATTGGCCGAATAGATGGATGGGTAGCTGAGATTGGGTTGATGGATGGTGTGGGTGGATGGAATGATTGGGTGGATTTACTTTTTTGGGGGGGGAATGGACGGATGATTGGGTAGATTCATGGATGGGTCAATTTTACGGATGGATTGAGCAGATGAATTGATTGGGCTAATGGATGGATGGGTAGATGAGATTGGGTTGATGGATGGGGATGGATGGTTTGGGTGGATTTGGTGGATGTGTGCATGGAATAGACGGATGATTGAGATAATTTGTGGATAGGTGGATTGATTAGGTGGATGGATGGTTAAGTAAGGTTGGGTGGATGGATGGATTGATTGGGTGGATTCATGGATGGATAGATGAATGGGTGGATTGATTGGGCAGATGGATAGATGAATGGGTGGATAGATTGGGTGGGTGGATGGATGAATGGGTAGATTTGGTGGATGATTGATTGACTGAGGGGATGGATGTATGTATTGATTGATTGATTGACTGGGTGGGTGTGGGGATTTATGGGTGGAAGGCTGAATAGGATGGAGGGATGGATGGATGCTTGGGTGGGTGGTTGAATGGACGAATTTGGTGGATGAATGGTTTACCTGCTGTAGGTGGTGGTGTTGGTGCTTTAGGTGGCTCTTCTACAGGTGCAGCTTCAGCAGGAGCAGCTGATGAACAAATATGCAGGAATATTAGGATTCAGAGTTCTGAAGGGTGTATCTCACATTATAAAGCATCTGGATCCAAACTGAAATGGAATAATTAAAACTCATGACCAAACCAAAACAATTTACCCTCAGCTGGAGCATCAGTGGAGGGAGCAGCTACCTCAGCAGGGCCTGATAGCAAATCATTAGACTTCCATTAGCGCAGTGCCACTCCGGAGATATCGCTAGATTAGTACTGTTTAGAATAAGCCTTTTTTTTTTTTAGTAATGGTAGTTTAGCGTCATTGAGTAACAGCTGCAGAAATAGCACCTTCTTATACAGCACAAACATCTGCAGATATATGCCTTAACCTAACATAACCTCCCCCTCATGCGGTGGTCACACTGGTTTCCTCAGCAGCAACTAAAGACGTTAATGAAAAGTCAGGTGAAAAGACATGCCATTTCATTTCAGCATGCAGTGAGACATGCTCATCAACCACAGCCTGTTCTAGTATTGGCTGACAGCACACATTGTTGGTGATCAGTGGTTTTTGCACTCAGCAGACCACCAGTTTACTGAAGATGCAACATTTACTCCAATAGATGACTGCTGGATGAATCAGTCTTTGTAAAATGATGAAATCTGAACAATGTTAAGGTGTCAAAAAAAAAGAGATCAAACTAAATGCAGAAGGGGAGAGGAGTTCGTTTTGACCTTGAGATGTGGGTTAATGTAAAATGTTTAATTTAAATATGATTTACATATTGTACAAGTGAGATGATAAAATGCTATTTGTACTTTTATGCAAAACCTAAATAATTTCAACAGGGTAATAGTCATTCATATAGTCTATGCTGAGGTTTCGTCTTAAGGGGCAGCAGTTTAACCCTGAGCAGCAGAGGCAGAGGCTAGTGTTACATGTTAAATAAATGTTAGAAGATGTTAGGTACATGTTAGAGGAAGGTATAAATTACAATGCTGCTGTAAGACAAGGCTCAAGGATCAAATCACAGGTGCTTCCTGTTTAATTCATTTGCTTCTGAGGAAACTCTGGGCTTAGACTCATATTAGGGAAACTTCAACACACATCTATAATAATTAGTATATTTAGTTTTGTGACAGTTCACGCTATCTATTATAAGTAATTATTGTAATGCCGACACCCAAGTTATCTTTTTACAAGAACTTATCTTCTAGCATTATGTGGATATTTAGAAAATCAGTTTTCCTATCAAAAAAAAAAAACAGCTGCACAAAAAGGACATATTTGAATCATATAGCCTTAGTCTCTGCCAAAAATGATAGGTTGAATACTGTATATGCTACTATAATAAAACTTTAGTATTTTGATATACTATTAGACAAGATACATTCATAATAGATACACTACTATCTACCATTAAAAAATCACCATTTATTCTAATAGAGTGTTATTCCTTATATATGATTCATTAACCATTCCAGCAGCTAAACGGTCTATAATATATAATATATATATATTAGTTATTTATGTATATATATATATATAGATATTCTATAGAGATATATATATATTCATAGTACAACACACAAATATATATAGACACACACACAACACTACCAAATAAAATCTAAAATAAACGGTTGTTAATGGAAATAAAACTTAAGAGTAGCAGGAAACAACCCAGCATTGGTAATAGACGCTAAGTACTATAACTTTGGTGATTTTGGTCATTAGAGGGCGTGTGTGAGTCCTCGACAGAACTGATGAAACTTTTATTCTTTTATTAAAATAACAGCTGATAGACGTCCATGAACAAAATCATTTTTGGCCGTTAAGGTGAGTAGACATTTTAAGGTTTACATGAATTGTTCGTTTAAATGAGATGTTGTTAGGGTTAGGCACACTTTGAGGTATGTGTTGTTTAAATAAAGAGCAGCGTTCAGATGCGTGGAGTACCTTCAGGAGCAGGTGCCTCTGCAGCGGGAGCGGTTTCCGCCACGGCCGCTTCAGCGGGAGCTTCTACCGGCGCAGCTTCAGCGGGAGGCGCCTCGGCGGGGGTAGCCTCGGGCACCGGCTCTGCTGGCTTCTCCTCTTTCGGAGCAGCCTTCTTGGCTGACTTTTTGATAGGTGCTGGTTTGGCTGGCATGATGCTTGGGAAAACCTCAACAGGGCGGCCGGTCTTTGAAATGACAATGTCTTTTGGGACGTTCAATTTATACCGCCTCTGAGTATGGACCTTCGGGACTCCTCCTCTTCTTTAAATAGCCTTGATAAATCTGTTCTTTCTTATCAACTCAGGAATAACCCTAAACGGGTCTCACCTCGTTACTCAAACTATTGCTTAACTCGGTATCATGTAGCTTATTTCGTGCCTAAATATTTCTGCCTCTACTTTTACTTAACTTTTCTCATTTTTAATATCACTTCTTAATGTCTTGCATTTAATCCAAGTTTTTTTTTTTTTTGGGGCGCCCTCTTTTGTCTAAAAGTGCAAATGCAAAGTGCGGTCTGCAGTTACAAAATTCAGGCAGTAGAGGAACACAGACCTAAAACATAATTTTATCATAGGAATACATGAGTTGAGAGTTTAGTGATTAAAAACTACAAACAGCTGTCATGTTTTGTATGTTGGTTCAAGGTTGGCATCATCTGAGGTCTTCTGGGGGGTTGGCATCATCTCTTTTTAGGTGTCCGGTCATCTCAGATCTTTGTAAGGGTTGGATCCAGACTGAAGCTTGTGTAATTCCTAGTTTTCCTAAATCAAAAAACAAAACAAAAAAAAAAAACAGCTGCACAAAAAGGACATATTTTAATCATATAGCCTTAGTCTCTGCCAAAAATGATAGATTTAATACTGTATATGCTACTATAATAAAACTTTAGTATTTTGATATACTAATACTATTAGACAAGTAAATTAATAATTTATTGATTATCTGTCATGTTTTATTACATTTATGTAATAATTGCCAAATATCATTTTTTTTAACTTTAATAAATGCATAAAACCCGTGTAGGGATGGCACAAGTTTATTGGAAACGTGAGTGAATATTTGATGGAAGAAATTCTCAGCACATGCCTTCATAACCCCTTTCCAGCAGACAGTTTACAAAATAATAATAAAAACCAACAATAACAAAAGGTGTCTCATCATAGGGCCGGATCTTTTCATATTTTACTGTGATTGTGGTCGCAGATGAGTTTTCTATTTACAATGTTTACAAATGCAATGTTCTATACAAAATAGAAAGATTTCTTAAAGAAAGCACGAAAAAAAAGAGGAAGAAGAAGAGAAAGAAAAACAGTTTTTGTTTAAAATCCCAGTGGGACAGGTAGGTCCAATGTGTTTTTCCCAGACAAACAATGGTGATACACATCAACATTAAAACAGCATCAAACCTGCACATTAGCTTACCATTGTTATCTGTCATTGGTACGGACAACTCAACTCTACAATGTTATTCCAACGCTGCATAGTGACAAATCAATCTGTTTTGATAAACAATATTGAACCCGTTTAATCTAAAACAGGTGGGGGAAAACACAAGTTTACAAAGCACAGGTTTTGTATTATTATTATTGTGCCTGCTTGAACATTCAGCGTTGTTAGTCATAAAATAATTAATAAATTAATCTAAACTTAGATAGACACTCCATTTGAGGTTGTCTAGACTGTATCAGTTCATATGCAAGACAGCAGATATGATAAAGCACGCTGTACTACGATAGCAAATATATCTGTGAGACGAGAAGAGACGGTGGGAAATGGCTTTAGTTCGTGCTAGCTGGCAAAGCAGCCACACATTTCCAGGACATCTGGAAACGAGACTACCGGCGAGCTCAAATCTCAATGTTATTTATAAGCTAGCATAAAAAAGGATAACACGTTCGCTCGCATTCTTATCCTCCACAGCAAACAATCCCTTGCAAAACATAATAGTTTAGGTATTGCAATGTCCAACGAGTTGGCTTATATTAGGCACATTTTCATGACAAACACCGGGGAATCTTCCCCAAAGCCCCAAACTATCCTTAAGCGATTAAGGGAAGTTTATGATCATACGATGAGCTGTTAAGACAGATTTTGGGGTACTTGTGTGATTTGAAGCACCGCTGCCACTTATTTTTTACTGTTTTTTATGGGTTGTTATGGCCAACTCAATCGTAAAAGCCATTCAATACCTTGTACGATCCGGAAGAGAATACAGAGGACACTTTTATAGTGAATAACGTACATAGGCAACATGATCTAGTTACTTTGTGGCAGTTAACTTGCCTCTACAGGAAAGGTGATAACTGAGAGATGACCGCGATCCTCGCTGTAATGTATATCTAAACAGACACATTCAGTTTATACAGTAGTTGTTATATTTTATCCTTGCTCTGTTTGTTCTACAATAGACCTTTTTTGTGTGCATTTTTTTTTTTTTGCCAAATTTTTTTTGAAAATCTATTTACAAATGTCATCGCAGATCCTTTAGTAAAAAAAAAAACATAGAAAAAAGACCTTAAAAAAATGCTCCTCTGGTTATTCATTTGGAGAGCTACGTCTGACAGTAACAGGACACTTAAACACGAGCACAAGAGTCAGCAAGCATCATCTAGAGCACTAGGTGTGTTGGCAAACTGAAGTTTTGATCCAATTTACATTCTCAGATTACGTTTCATCTGACATTGGTATAGCGCTAGTACTAATCGGTTAGTACATGCACAAGAGAAATTCAGTTTAAATTTGGTAATTTATGAAAAAGATCACTTTGCTCTTGTAGACTGGTTGCCAACACATCCTTTGGCGTCTCATGGTAAGGTGCCTTTTTTAGCTATAATTTTCCTCAGTTAAAGCTTTCATGCACATACAGTTCTGGAGCACCTGTAATCATCCAATAGCAAACGCATTAATGAGTTACAATCCACCATTGATATTTTTTAGGCTGTGTTGAATTGCAAGATATTCTATTATTACAATTGTTACTGGAATGATTTGAGAGTTTGTAAAAGACCCTGATATGGGGTCATCCTGTGATTTAAAATGACCAGAAATAATAATAATAAAAAAAAACAATTACGCATTTCCAAAACTGGCTACATTGTTCTACAGAAGACCAAAAGACAGAAGTGTGTGGAAAACCATGAGCTAACACTGATGTGATTTAGCTTTGAAACTCTAGACATAACAAAGGCCAAACATAAATTGCTAAACCTCCTCCAGACATAACAAATTGTTTAAACCATTTTGGCTTTGTTCACACTGCAAACAATCCTGATTTGTTTTCGAAACCAATCTAACTACATCTTATTTTGCAGCAGCTCAAATTGGCTTCATTTGTTCAGGCAGTGGAGCCAATATCCAGTATATTTACAGCCCTGTTTCCACCTTGTATTAATATGCATTTTTGATGATCCGATCACAAGTGTTAGGCACTAAATGCAGGTGTAAACATGGTCTAAAACGGTGATCGGATCACTGAAACCGCATACAGAGGAAGTCAAAAATGTTTTTACACATTAATAATATGAATCCTCATTTGCTCCGAACTGAAGTGAAGCATCACCTTCTTGCCACCTGCTCAACTAACACTTGATTGTTCTGGGACGTGTTGAGAGAAAGTGCACCAAAATAAGTCATTCAAACTTCGTGGTGTTGGCAATCTGTATCTTTTTCATTTGCTTACATTCCTGCTCGCTCATAAGCTGCACAACATGGTTTCCTTCATTTAATAGTATTTGTGTGCCACACTTGGGACTCTTGCAAAAAAGATGTTGAGTATCCCAAAATAAAAGGGGAGTTTCTCAACAAAATCCAAAAACAAGAGATGCATTTGAAACACGTTAATGCCAGGTGGAAACAGGGCCTACATTAGTTGCTACATTAGCACAAAGCCAAGTGAATTGGGTTTGGGGTGTCAGTGAGAACAAAGCCTTTGGTTATCTTGATGATCAATGAGCACCTTGGGTACTGGAGCTAAAGTTGAAAGTATACTTCACTTGTCCATGTTTCGCTCTGGCTCACACAGTCCATGTTAAGCAATTCTTGTCTGTGCACAACATCCGTGTGCAGCCCGTTTTTTTGTGTCTGCATGCCATGGACTTGTGCATGGACAACAGCGATTGCGCAAGAGATTTGAGCGCTTGAAGGCTTACTAGAACATGCTCACGGTCACAACGCTCAAGTTTACTTTGAAGGGCTTGGATGCTCAATGGTGTGGAAACATGGAAAATGAAGTATATCAGTACCTTAAGGTCAAAAGCACTATCACATAAACGATTACTGAAAGTAAGATGTTGCATACTGTTCCCATGCACCGGTAACAGCACCTTTGTTATAACTGACAGCTATTTATTTGCCTGAGGTCGCCCTCCGACTGTATCAGGCGGTGGATCACATGAACCCTACTGCAGTCATTCCCAGCTTTGCTGCATTTCCAAGTGTCACCTTAATCCAGCAACTTTTTTCAACAATATCAGGCGGCAGATCACATGACGTTTGCATATAATTGAACTTGATGAGTCTCTATTACTCATGTCGCCTCAAACTCTCACAAATTCTGGTTGTTTTGTTGCTGCAACTCACCACTGGAGCGAACAACATACGAGTCTTGAACAACCAGTCAGTGCTCTTGATTGAAAGCTACGAATCAAAGTGCATCCTCTACAGTCTACATCTGTCTGATGTCTGCATGTTTGATAGGAATGAATGCAACCTGGCTATGGGTATGTACTGCACCTTATAACTGCATCACTATGCAAACTGTGAGGTAATATAGAGTAATATTCTGATTGCTATGGAACTGATTTTATGATATATGGAGGGACATCATTTAAGGCTGAATTCTAAGCACCATCTTGTAAATTACATTTTGCATCCATGCGAGATGGTCTGAATGTAACTGCACCTTTGTGTACATGGTTCAGGCGACTTGATCTTGAGGATGGAGTGTTGGTACTTTTGCAAACAAGAATAAATAGATTGTTGGTCCATATGGTCAAAAGTAATATCAAACAACTGTGGAGCACATTTTGTTCCCAGTATGATAGACAAGAACATTTCATCTTCACAATCGTCCAATCTTCACAATCCCCAGTTGCAAGTATTGCCATGCCACTTGCAGGTTAAATAAGCAAAGGAAGGACCGGTTAAGACAACAGTGCAAAAAATATTCTCGCATAGATCTGGCAGGATCAGTTCTTCTGTTTTTCTTTCAGACTTAGAGTTTTGTCTGCCTTGACATGGTTGTTCTTGAGCGTTTCTCTTCTCGACTCTCAGAAGCCTTTTGAAGGAGACAGGAGGTGCAAATCAGCTGTACAGAACAGTGTTTTGTAACAGCACTAGCCATTAGTAAAGCTCTCGAGTCTTTTAGCTCAGCCTAGAAAGTGGGGTTGCCAGAAATGTCCCGTTCGGGTGATTCTATGTAGTTGGCAGACTCCTGGAGTTTCAGCAGCATCGCCATCTGAATGAGGAAGAGAACAAGGACAGCTTGTCACAACACATGCAGATTTGTTCACAAAGGTTCAGGTGTAGTTGCACTAGACACTCACCAGTGGATCGGACTCCATTGTGGACAGAGACGTGTCCTTGTTGGACGTGACCCTGTCGTCACTGGGCTGCTGTGTTGGAACAGAATTGGAGCCAGTGGTTGGCGGAGGGAGGTGAAAGAGTTTGGCCTGGTCCTGTTGAGCTGAAGGCCAGGGCAGCGTATCCCTCACCCACTCCACTGGATCCTCCCATGCTGATTTCTGACCATGGACCTGAAATATATCAATGCAGAGATTGAGCTTCAAGGCTCCACTGCACTTCGAGAAGACACAGTAAGTGTCATATGATCCAACAAAACGCAACTCTTTTAGCAACAGATGAACTCTGTTCTAAAACCTAGTGAGTTGCCTCATTTTGGCCAAGATGTAAAAGCCACGACATACCAAGCCGACTTCAAAGAACTAATGGCAATTAATGGGGTCCTATTATGCTTTTTCATTTTTTTTATTTTAGTCAGTGTGTAGTGTGTATGTTTGGGCATTAAAAAGATGTAGAAAGTTACAAATCTCACAGTCCACTCCAAAGGGAGATATTTCGTCTTTTTAAAAATCCCTTTTCAAGAACTACAACGAACGGCTCGTTTGGACTACAGAGTTTGTTTTCCGGGCTTTGTGATATCACAAAGTGGCTCATTGGAATATCATTACAAAGAATTCCCGCCTACAGAAATTTGAATGGTTGGGGGGTGAGGAGGGGCGAGGGGCAGGTGTTTGGTTACAGAAAGCTTGGTTTGAGGATTGGCATGAGACGAGACCCGAAGAATCTGCGCAGAGTTAAGTGCAACTATCAGAAAAACCAAAATGAAGAGCGGTCGTCCCTTTGCCATGCTATCCGCTGTTTCGATTAACCGTCTAATTTGGCGCAGTCTAGACCAGCGGTGTGCGCAATTCCATCCTCTAGCTCACCCGCTCCCCTCTCACCATTTTGATAGCTTGTCGGCTCTCATGTCAGTTTCATACCGTTTGTTTATATTTGACCTGTAGTGCCTGCGAAGTGGACATGACCGGTATACGTGGCGTACTCCCTCCTATGATTCCATCGTCCGGAAGTGTGTAGACGACGGACGGTGCTAGTACAAAGGGCATGTAAGTGGCGGAGACGGGTGAAGGTGTAAAGCTGGGAGGCTCATTTTATCAGTAGTTATCATTATGTATGCCACTATCCCCGCCTGGCTTCTCGATAAGTCTTTCGTACTTGCGTTGGGTGTGAATGCAGCGGCGCAGCGCAAATCTGTAAATGAATATTCCGAAGTGAAGTAAACTCAACGGATTTCCCCTTCTCAGGGAGTAGGGAGCAATGGACACTGTGTAGGGACCATGTCAATCGGAACAAAGTTCATGCACGTAGCTCTCTTCTAACGAGTTGGTTATCTGAATCAGGTGTGTTAACAAAGCGGGGGTACGCGAGGACTGCAATTGAGAAACGCTGTTCTAGAACAATTCTTACAAGTACAACACGACGTAGCTGGGCGCCGCCAGTGTGCCTACACTCATAGAAAATAATGTGTTTGAATTTTAAAGACGTGGCGCAATGCTGTGCTTCTCGTCCGTTCCCAAACGTCTTTGTTTGGGCTTCCGAAAGCGGATGATGTCAGGAAACAGGTGTTGCAATTTATTTTTTAACTCTGTTCCTGAGCATTATAACCCTAATTTGCTATTGTGTGCTGCGCATTTTACTGAGGACAGCTTAACACGAGTAAGTAGTGCCGGATTTGTCAAAAGCTTTTGTTGAAAGGCGAGCCGGGCGTGCTTCAGTGCGTGGCACCAAGTTAAAAAGGCTCAACCGGTCTAAGCTGTTCGGCTTTGAGCTATAATCACAACACATACTGGACAGCCAAGAACCTCCAGATCTCCTCGAACACATGTTGCATTTTTCCCGGAAGTTGGACCTTCAATCCAAAGCTGACACTATCGAGCCGTGTTGGTGGTCAGGCTGGGAGACATGTCCTAATTTTAATAATGTAAATGATGTGAAAAATAATGTGTTTTTCAAACCACCAAGCATGAGAGCATGTTCTAGTACACCCCCAAAACAAAATCAAGACTTTGTAATAGGACCCCTTTAAAGTTGACGTTGTTGTCACTTCGCATCAGCTGTGGCTGGACCAAAAAGCTATGCTTCAACACACCGCACAGACTACACCTGCATGTAAGGAGTTAACTGTCTATACACTGTCTATACAAACTCACTGATGGCCATGGCGCCGATTCAACATGTTGAATTGGGCAAAATGCCGCTGATGTGAGCCTGATGAGAGCCGACGTGTGGAATACACCAAAAAACTAGTCCCATAGATGCTCACCAGTGGCCTTACGTTGGCTGATGGCCAGCTTGGTGTGTCCTGGCCTTAAGGCAGAATAAACTCTGAAACCAGCCTAAAATGTTTTACTGGTGTCCCAGAACCCCTGTAGTAACAAAAAAACACATAAGCCTGACCAGGCTAAGCACACCAGTGCTTGATCTGCAAACTAGCTTAAACAGTATTTTTCACCAAGGATACAAGCTCAGTAAAGGAAGACAGAGAAAACTTAGAAAACCATGATGTAGGTGGATAAACAAGGTTAATTAGAAATCATTACCAAAAAGCATACAGTTGTTAGCTTAGAAGCTGTTGAAATCAATTGGGAGTGTAAGTTGAGTCTCTTGCACTTTCTGTATGGTGCACAAGAGTAACCATCAAGAGAGTTGCTTCCTATGATGTGTGTTTCAATTTGGTCACTTATGAGGAGGACCATCTTCAGTGTTAATTTCGTCAACGAAAACGACGACGAAAAATATTCGTTAATGAACATTTTTTCTGTGACTAAGACGAGACGTTGACAAGCTAAAACTAATATCTGATGATAAAAACTATGACGAAATTAATGCCGCGTCTTCTTTAACAAGACGAGACGGGACTATAATGTTATTTGAGGACTACTGGACATTCAAAATACATCCTATAGGCTACTGTCTTGTCCTTCAAAATGTCATTGGATTGAAATCTTATAAGGGGCGTTTGCATATCTAGTCTCAGTATGGCAGCTGCAGTGGACGGATAGGCTACCAAAATGCGAACTAGCGATCTGAAACAATGGCCTCAGCACCCGAAGGGGTAGGGATAAGGTGACCAGACGTCCCGTTTTTCCTGGGAGTCACAATTCGTTGTCGATTAACTTAAAGTTAGTGAAGTCCGGTGAAGATAGGTGGAATCGCGCTGATAGAAGCGGTCATATATACAGCGCACGATCAGTTCTCAGTGCTCAAATACACACACAGCAGTCCAAATGTCTATCGTGTAGAGCAGGGTTCCTCAAATCTTGCCCTGGAGGGCCAATGCACTGCAGAGTTTAGCTCCAACCCTGATCAAACTCACCTACCTGTGATTTTCGAATGATCCTGAAGATATTGATTAGCATGCTCAGATGTGTTTGATTAGGGTTAGAGCTAAACTCTGCAGGAAAGTGGATCTCGTGGGCAAGATTTGAGGATCCCTGGTGTAGAGTATCTCATGTAAATACAGTTGGTTATGGATTAAGTGAACGTAAACAGGTGGGTGAAAACTGAACGTGTGTCAGTATTACATGCATGCCTTCCGTCTTAAAGGGACAGCATTCCTAATTAAGTACCTATCCGTGTCATTAATGTTAACCAACAAAAGATGTTAAATAAATATGTTAAGTAAACCTACTGTATCTGAAAAATGAGTTTAATTTGTATCTCTTTTGTATTTGTCTATCTTATTCTGCTTTTTTCAAAAATTATAAATTATATTTCCAAAAATGAAAATTGTCATAATTTATTCAAGTTTTTCCAAATTCAATCCTTGATTCAAATTTTTCATAAGCTTAATTGATTTGGTCTAAAGATAGAAAAATTAATGACTATTTTTATTTGAAGACTACATATAAAATAGCTACCAAAATAAATGTTGGTAACTGCAGTTTGAGTAAAAGTAATGACTAAAAGTTGACAAAAATGCAATGACTTTTCGTCGTCTAAAACTAGACTAAAACTAAGAAAGACTCAAATGACTAAAATGTGACTAAGACTATTAAGCATTTTCGTCTCAAAATAAAGACTAAGACTAAATAAAAAATGGTGTTGTCTGTCAAAATTACACGACCCAATCATACTGCATAATCTAGCTCCAAAACACCTACAGTTTCTAGTAATCCAGAAGAGCTTGAAGTGTTTAGTTAGTGTTGGAGCTGAACTCTGCTGGATGGTGGCCATCCATGAGCAGGGTTAGACATCCCTGCTTCTGTTGTCAGATGCCTATGAGCAGCTTACCTTCACACCATCCTTAGCTCCCTCCTGAAGATACGGAATAATGGACTGGTTCCAGAGGTCAATAAACCAGGAGCGAAAATCTGCTAATGATACTGGGCAAGACAAGAAGAAGCAGGGACCTGCAAAGACAGGAGCCGGAACTTAAGTTGCTGTAGGATATAACCTAACCTTTGAAAGGTTGCTCGGATTAATTTGCTAATATAAATGGTTAAATATGTTTTTCTTTTTTTTCCTGAAGAGCACTGTGTAAAACACACATTCAGAACATGTAAAGCTGTACCTATGAGGAAGTCAGAGGTGCTGTGTTTCTCCAGGAAGGTATGGAGATGGTACCAGAGTTTAGGCACCCAGTCCAGAACCCTCAGCACCTCAGCGCTGTGAACTGTGCTTTCATCCTCCGTTTCGATCAACTTCCTGTGCAAGTAACGCACTAGGAAACCATTTGCAGGCTCCACGTTGTTGGAGAAGGTGACCATTCTTCAGGCAAACAGATAATTACAAATGGTTAGAATACTGATATGGGATTTCAATTTTTTTTTTGCAGATTTTATGTTGTCTTACCAGAATCTACAAACTTGAATGAAACAGTGCTAAAGGAATGAGGAACTTACCTGAAGCTGAGATGCAGGCCATGATTGGATGGCATCTTAACAGACTGATTGGTGGTTCCAATGACATAAGGACTAAAAAAAAATAACCAAGGTATAAAATATAATATCCAAGAAAAATACTTCCCAAGAAAATGTAATTTTGAAAATGAAAAAAAAAAAACTCTTGTAAAAGAGTGAATCTCACACAGTTTGTCAAGAAATTCTTCCAGGTCATTTTCCATTAAATTATATTTAAAATTATATTTTGCAAAAATAAAATTAGAATTTTTTTGTATCATTAAGAATTTTTGCAATGTAACATTAATTAAATGTCATTTAAAAATATTTTCCACCACATTCTCATTATTGTAATGCAAAAATAATTTATTATTTTTATTAAGTATTTATAAAGTTATGTTAGCATTGGTTATACTGCCTCTAATTTATGCAGGTTTCAATTTAAATATGATTTGTATTATGCACTAATGTTTCACATTACAGTAATGAGACTCTGGGCAGAAATTGTCTTAATTGCCACAAAGACAGTAAAATTGCTTAATTTTCCCTACATATTATTTTACCTTAAAATATGATTGTGACATTTTTTAAGAGATACAACATACAATACAATATTGCGTCCTTAACATAGGAGCTTCCTCACCATTTGTGATATTTGCAGGTCAGAGCACTGTTGACCAGGTCAGTGATGGAAGACGCGTCACTGATATCGTCCAAGATAATGACCAATGGAATGTCCTCAGTGCCACAGTCTCGGTCAATCTGATTGGCCAGATTAGACAGGTACAGCTGGAGGTCCTGAGGGAGAGAAGACCAAAGTGAGGCTTTACAACTGCTGGTCACACCAAACCAGTCAGTGTTTCCTGGGAAGTGTGATTTCTAGGCTTCACCTTGCAGGTCTGTTGGTGCATGTTGAAGGTGGTGAAAAGGCCAGGGCCGGGCTCACGGCTGCTCTTCTCCAGCAGGTACTCAGCCAGTCGGGTGGTGAGATAGGTCTTCCCCGTGCCGCTGGGGCCCGACAGAACCAGCCGCCGGTGCTTCAGAAGCAGACTTATGTAGTGTTGCATCATGGGCTTGGGGATGAGCGTCTCAAACACCAGACTGTCCACACACTTCTCCTTAAAGCCTGGTATAGAGCGAGATTAGTTGAACCAGAGGTCAGTGACAAGTGCCATGGAGAACTGCACTTTTGTCATATAGGAAGTCAGAGATTCTAACATTATAAGGCGAATGAAGCACAGCATCTGTTCTGATGCCTGTGATGTTTGCCAATTCGAACAGAATTTCAATTTCACTTGTCCTACACCTCACGTTGTACCTATGTAGGACAAGTTGAAAGTGTACGTTTTTCACCTTTGAGGGCGACAGTGACGAGTCCAGGACCCTTTTTTAAACAGTCACAGGGTGAACTTTCTGGGGCTTCAGCTCCAAGCACCCTCCTGCTCTGATTAATACTGTAACTGTGGATAGAGTCGACAGACAGTCCCATACTCGCACTGGGATCCACCTGTGAAATATAGTCCTGATGTACGAATACAAAGAACACATTAGATTAATTATTATAATAAATACATTAATTTAAATCAGTCAGTCAATCCATCCATCCATCTATTATATAGTAAACACACATACACACATATATTTTAAATATCAATTGAAAAATATCAATTAAATAATTAAATATCAATTAAAAAATAGCAATTAAACAATTAAATATCAATTGAAAAATAGCAATTAAATAAACAATTACATTTAAAACAATTTACAATAAATATAAAATAATGTTCAAAAAATTAAAATCAAGAAAACATTTTTTTTTGAAAGTCATTATCAAAATCACCTACTGACTTTTGATAATATGTCTGCTATTAAATATCATCAGCAATGACGGTATTATTTGCATACTAAAACATTATTATATTTTTTTGCATACTACATTATGATTTTAAAATTACGACCTTCCTTTTTTGTATATATTTAAAAATTTTTAGCTGTCTTTACACCACAGAATGAGATCTCACCCTGAAAGCTGTGGAGATGTCTGTGTCTATCATAGACCATTCAGTTTTCCCACGAATCCTCAGAGAGCCGATGTAGAAATCCTGCTGCCTCACCTGCTGATTGTACACCAGTTGGCTTATTTAGTGCATATGATCTAATGTTGATGTATGTAAAGCCATTTGCAATATGTTTTCACGTATTCACCTCTCTGGACACTTGCTGGTCAGCTATACGGACCACCACACATAAAAATCTACGCTATCAAAGACCTTTTCCTCTGAGATGACAGGCTTCAGCTAACTTCCATATAGTATGTCTCTTGACAGAATTAATTATTTACTCATCCCCGCCTATTGACATTTCTAATTAGTAAATGGGGAACCAATTTGAAGTAACTAGTTTGTATCATAGACTGTATAAAAACATGGACGTAGTGTCCGTGACGTCACCCGTAGGTTTCTGAAGAGCGTTTTTGAAGCTCAAAGTGGGCGGAGCCGGCCGTCGCCATCTTGGCAGCGCGTCACCATGCGTCACTCCCGGATAATCAAAAATGGGCAAAGAGGCGGGAGCTGGTTGCTGAAACCACGCCCACCTAGCTCAACGGTGGTGACAGCAGCGGCAATCCACCTGCCACTCAAGTGGCCACGCCCTTAATTATGCAGAACTTTAAGGCTTAATATAATTTAAACGGATGAGTTACAAAACAATTGCCCTCACAGTTGTCATGAAGGGCAAAATTAGCAATATAGACCAAAACCACTTTTTGTACCAGGCTCTAAACATATTTTTCTGCTGTAAAGTTGGGCATTTTAACATGGGGAGTCTATGGGGACTGACTCCCTTTTGGAGCCAGTCTCTAGCGGCCAGTTGATGAATTGCAGTTTTAGTCACTTCCGTGTTGGTTTCACAAGAGAGAGCGGAAGGTTGCTGCTTGGTTTTTATGTTTAAGTATGAAATGGCCTGCTAACAGGAACTCACCGGCGTGTGTTCCTTCCTTTGCTGATGCGCTCATTGAGGCTGAGGCTAAAGGACTTGGTTAGGCTCATGGGTGGTTTGGTTTGGTTGGAGTTCAGGAGGCTGGCCAGACCAGACGGCTGGGAGGTGGAAGTAGAAGGTGGGCTGCAAGGAAGGACAAGGGATGACGGAGCACTTCCTGTTTTCAGCTGATCGTTCTCTGCCTTCAGACTCTCCACCACACTCTACAATGAGAGAGTTTGATTAAAGTTTAGTTTTCAATGTAATGTTTGACATGCAAAGTCATGAACTGCAGTGAAGATATGCACATATGTTTCACATATTTGTGAAATTTCACAGGTAAAACATATCCATTGTCTACTGTCAATAGTGTAGTGATGTATGCTCACACAGAAGTTACTTTCAAACCACTTAGCTTTGTGTTGGTCAATGCGACAAATTCACATGACCAACATGAACCCATAGCAAAATCTGTGAAATCTATCGCCCTTATGTGTAATTCCCAGTAGCGTAGATTCCTATCGATTTTGCCAATGAAAATTCGCAGAGCAAAGGTAACACCAAAACATCACTAAACCAGTCACTGACCTGCATGTTGTTCATGGTCTCTTGTAGCTGCTCCAGCTGATGTGCTGAGCTCAGCGCTTCTAGCCGAATGTCCGTCAGTTTCATCTCTTTCTCCCACAGCTCAGACCGCAGCTCAGACACCATCTTCTCATCGCTCTCGTTTTCCTCGTTGCTTTCATGGATCCTGTTAGAATGCAATGTCATTACTGTTTAAAAAGTGCTAACATTTAAAAGCAGTCTAAAGGGTGTAATAGTCAAATTACTGCTGCATTTCAAAAGTGAAATTGCCCAATTTTCGCCTGATATTGTGATTGGCACATGAAGACTTTACTCACACAGAGGAGTTGGCTGATTGGCTGGATGGGAGGGAAGTGGGCAGGTTCTCTCCATCTTCATGACCCAGTTTTGGTGAGTTGGGTGCAGAAGAGTCTGGAGTGGCGATCTCTTCAATATCAGAGTACATGGAGCCACCTTTAGCGCCCTTCTTAATGCTGAACGCCTTGCCAAAAGAACTTCGTAACTACAGAGAAATCGAGAGAAAGGCAGAGAACTTAAAACACACTGAAGTAATTCACAAATATAAGAATAAATGTTTATTTTCACTCATTTAAAGTTTATTAACTTTCACTGTTGTTTATGTGAAGTAAGTCTTATTTGATCAAAAATAAAATAAGTAATTTGTGAGATATTATTACAATTTAAAATAACTGTTGTATGTGAATATATTGTAAAATTCAATTTATTCCTGTGATCAAAGCTAAATTTTCAGCATCATTACTCCAGTCTTCAGTGTCACATAATTTAATATGCTGATTTGCTGCACAAGAACCATATCTTATGAGCATTAAAACAGTATTTCTGTGGAATAAATTTTTTCTGGATTCTTTGATTAATAGAAGTTTTTTTTTTTTGTAAACAAAAATCTTTTGTAAAATTATTAATGTCTTTACTGACACTTTTGATCAATTTATTGCTTAATTGCTGAATAAAAGCATTAATTTATTTATATACATTTATGTGAAAATGTTATCAGCTTCTTAGAGTATAATCATAATCATATTGTTTGGAGATGTACAATTTGAGGTTCATTTTACATTCTGCAAACCTCCCTAGTTGATCAAGTGTTGAATTCAATGAAGATACTTCAAGCACAAAAGGACAGACACTTAAACAACAGCACAAGAGAAAAGGACAGATGTTTTTCAACAAGTGCACTTGAAACACTCAGGTGTTGGTGTGGATAGTTATATATGATGCAATCATTCCTAGAAATGAGTTTGCAGCCTTGAACCACAAAAAATAAAACACAGGTAAAATACCAAAGAGCTGTAACAAATTATTTCATCATGCAAAGTGATCTGTCTCTACTATACATGTCAGAGTTAGTGTGAGTGTTCAGCTGCAGCTTCATTCTTGTATGTGTGACAGATTTAATAACTGCTTTTCTTCTTCTTCCGTCATAGCCATATGACACATGTGTTACCACATGTTTACAGTATTAGTAAAATAGCATTCTAGAGGGAATTCACTAAGAATGAATGGAGCCTAGTGATAGAGCTGGTCACTTGCACCACTTTATAAAAATCATGTGTGTCCTCATTTTGTCAGTTCTTAGCAGCTGGTGCTAACTAGAGGTTGACCAATATGGATTCTGCATGGCTGATAGAGTATATCTAGTGAAGTAGGGTGGTTGATGTCCGATACAGGCCAATGATATTGCATTTAATAAAATATCCTAAATATTGCATGCATAACCAATTTTTGCAAAAAGATTTATATTTGTTGTACAATATATTTATTAAAATTAGAGATAAATCATTTGAAAAAATAGATAAATCTGTAAAATTAACAAATGTATATTTTAAATAGCATCTTAAAGGGATAGTTCACCCAAAAATGAACATTTTGTCATTAATTACCCTCATATCGTTCCAAACAGAATTTTCATTTTTGGGTGAATTATCCAGTGACGAATGGGGGCGGGGCCAAGAGCCGTGGGAACGGAGCGAGACCGGTGGAGTAATTGATAATGAGCGACACCTGCACCACTCACCGGTCTCGAGTCTCATGGAGGAGCTCTGGAAGGATAAAAGGGAGGAGTGACGAGAGAGGACCAGGCCTGGAGTTTATTTTGTGTTTTGGTTTTTGTTTGTGCACGACAGTCGTCCGCGAGGGGCTGTTGCGCTGTTTTGTATTTATTTATTTTATTAAAGTTTTGTTGAAATGTTCGCCGGTTCCCGCCTCCTTCTTCCCGATCTACAAACGTTACATTGGTGCCGAAACCCGGGAGGAAGGAGGGACACGCTGTCAGAGAGCCCTCGCTGCTGAGGGGGATCGTGGTGCTGAGGAGATCGGGCAGCAGGAACAAGCTGAGAGACCGCCGGTGGCTGCCCGAGGAGGTGGTGCTGGAACTATGGAAGACTAGGTGGGACGGAGAGCTTGCTGCTGCGCTCCTGGGTCGAGGAGGGGTGGCTGCCGTCCGTGAGGGAGCGGAGGAGTCTGCCCGTTTGCCAGGAGGACGGAGCCTACTGCCATCCACCATGATTGGGGAGGAGCAGGGAACGGGGGACTCGCTGCCCGCTGCCCTCAACAGGAGGAGCCATCGCCATCCGCCAGGAGGCAGAGGAGAAGTGGGCCGTCCACCAACGATGTCCAGTACCATCACATGGCACCGCGAGTGAGAACCTCTCATAACTGGTGACGGGCCGAGCCACGTGTGTCCGGGAACCGGAACAAGATTTTTAATTTTTTTTTTCCTCTCTCCCCTCTCTCGTATCTGTCTCTCCTCATCCTTCCGTCTCCTTTTCTCTCGCCTTGTCTGTCTGTCTTTACCCCCAGGTACGCCGCGGTCGCCGTGATCGGCTCCCCCGAAGGGGGGAGGGGGGGTAGTAGAGCGCAGTCTCGTGAGTACCCCCCGGTCTGCGAGGGGCGATGGGGGTATGTGACGAGTGGGGCGGGGCCGAGAGCCGGGGGAACGGAGCGAGGCCGGTGGAGTAATTGATAATGAGCGACACCTGCACCACTCACCGGTCTCGAGTCTCACGGAGGAGCTCCGGAAGGATAAAAAGGAGGAATGACGACAGTGAAAGACGAGAGAGGAACAGGCCTGGACTTTATTTTGTGTTCTTCCCGATCTACAAACTACGTTACATATCCCTTTAATGTCATTATAGTATTTTTCACAGATAAAGAAGTGAAAAAAGTAAACACTGTGAATAACTACATTCAGTAATCTGGTAAGTCTGTGTGAACTTCGAATCACATTTTCTATTTTCACATACAGTACACAGTGAATATAATATGAATATGACATGAATTTGTTGTAGTGGAAAACTGGATATAAAGCATTAGACATGTTTGATTTTCAATTATTAGAGAGAACAACGACACTAAGCCAATAAAGATGGAGAAAGACAACTTCTGAATCTGCACTCGCTTGGATTTCAGTGCTGTCAAAATAAAAGTCCTGCTTTCAACACTCATTGACCAAACAGAAAAAAACATAATGGCTGATGCCAGTAGTTAAAAATGACACATTTCTGCATTGGCGATTTATTGGTCACCACTTGTGCTATCTGTTCAGTAAATTCACCTCATAACATTTGTAACATATAGTATTTTACACATATGAAAGTATAAGCAGCAGTGACTGTTACAGGAGGTGCACCGATGATAACCTTTATAGAGCGGTTAGAAACAACAGATGAGGAACATTCCCTCAGAGAGACATATAAACTTACCTCATAGACCTTAGAGATTTACAAAGAATATGTGAAAACTGTGGTTATGTGCGAGCAGATAATAATAGTCACTATAATTCCATCTTAGGCTCTTTCTTCCGCTTACCCAGCTCTTTTTCTTCTTCTTCTTGGCGTCGTCTTTCAAGCTGCCCACACTGGAGTGACTGGTAATGCTATTCAGACTAGAAATGCTCTCGGATGAGTTCTGCCTCCTGATTCGCAACTCTGAGAGAAGAAATAAAGAGCGTTTGTTTGCTAACATTCATTGGATATTGAGCTAAAACTCAATTTGAGGTGCATGTTTGCTGTCTTCACCTTTGGGGGCAACATCTGGGTTACTGAGTGCGACTTGGATGACGGCCTGCGCCTCCATGTTCTTGGTCTTTAGGCTCTCGATTGTTTCTCTAAGGTCCAGTAATTCACTGTCCTATAGAGAAAAAACACAGATGTGTTTAGTCGGCGCTCATCCATTTAAAGCATAAACATTGAAACAGCATTCCCCAAAGCGCTGCTACTGACGGTTTTCCAAACAAATGTAGGTTCACTTCTGCTTTCCGCAATGATTTACTGCCTGCACTTGACCAATGACATTTACGGCAGACAAAGCCACAGGGACGTCTACAAAAGCTCCTCCAGCTGTGCATCACTGGTATCTCAACATTATGTGCTTTCTCTAAATCACTGAAATGATCTGTAGGGTCACAGCCACTGAAACGAATGCATGAATCCGGGTCGCTGCATCGCAGCGTAAGCTCTCAAGACCGGCTGCCTCTTTCACAGAGGGCAATGTGGCATGAAGGTCAGCGTTGCACTTCTAAACCCTCCTGCATGTGCGTTAATTTAGCCAAAGGCAAATCATGAACTCAAAATTTTGGAGTATTGCACAGATAAACACACTGACCCCTTGACAGTAAATTAAAGCCAGCAACCCCCAAAATCCATTCAGTCATAATTTGACCCAAATTTGCTCTTTGACTCTCTGTGACTCTGTGAGGTTACATGTATTGATCTAAATATGGGTGGTATAAAAAAATTTTGGGTATCACAAAAAAAACGGTGGTAATTTACCACAGTTACACACGTTAAGGGGTAATATGTTTCCAAAACATGGTTAACCCCCCCCCCCCCGCCCCCACACCCCCCCCCCCCACCCCCCCCCCCCCCCCCCCCCCCCCCTCCCCCCCCCCCCCCCCCCCCCCCCCCCCCCACCCCCCCACCCCCCCCCCACCCCCCCCCCCCCCCCCCCCCCCCCCCCCCCCCCCCCCCCCACCCCCCCCCCCCAAAAAAAAATGGTTGCTTTTTGGCTTAAAATTGTACTAACTGAACGAAAATGGTGTAGAATTCCTTTGAAACTATTTGACTCAGAAATGACTAGAATATTAAAAACAAAAAAAAATATACAAAGAACTGTCCAAGTAATGGAAAGGAAGGATAACAGTTGTAGTAGAAAGACGGAAGAAGTATTTTTCTTGGAAAAACATTTTCTAATAAATTTGGTCCCGGATACGGCTCATCACGATATGGAAAAGCTAATGCTGGTAAAACTGTTACCATAAGCTATAAATGTGAACTGAGTACAGCATTGCAGGGTTTTGTTTGTTTTAAAGATTAATATCATACCTTCTGATCAGAGATGACAGAGAGGGTTGGAGTCGAGAGGTCTGAGGGCCAGACTCATGCTCACATGCTGCCACAGGTTGGCATAGAAAACAAAAAGAATTCCACTGAATTGCATACATATTTTTTTGATCATCATATCATTAAAGGATATTAAATAAAGCATGAATGTTAAAAAAAAAAATTATAATAAAAAAATAATACACACTACCGTTCAAAAAGTTAGGTTCTGTAAGATTATTTTCTAAGTTTCTAAAAGAAGCCTCTTATGCTTACTAAGTCTGCATTTAATTGATAAAAGTAAAACTGATATTGTGAAATATTATTGCAATTTAAAATAACTGTTTTCTGTTTGAGTATGTTTTCAAATGTAATTTATTCTTGAAATGGTAATCTTGAGTTTTCAGCATCATACTCCAGTCTTCAGTGTCACATGATCCTTTGGATATCATTCTGATATGCTGATTTGCTGCACAAGAAATATTCATGATTACAGTCAATGATTTTTTCATTATTCTTTTATGAATAGACTGAATAGAATAACTGAATAGTGTACTGTACATACAAAATAGTATGTGCGTTCCTATGTGACAGTGTACACTTACATTAGCAGACAGCTGTGAGGTCAGATTGGCCACCTTCTCCTGTGAAGACTCCAGCTCCCTCCTCAGCTTACGGATTTGCTGTGAAGAACCACACAAAGTTATTAGCCAACTTAAACGCAATGCAATAAATCTGCATCCAAAAATGTAAAGGAATAGTTCAACCAAAAATGAGACTTCGGTCATCACTACCTTCCTCATGTTGTCCAGACCTGTCTGACTAGGACTGCAAGCTCCAAAAATGACAAAACAGCAAAGTAAAAAATATAATGAAAGAACTCAATACTTTTGAAGTACTCTGAAGTCCTATGATAGCTTTACATGAGAAAAGGTCATTAATTGACTGACAATGTTCTCCAATAAAGCTCTCACATCTCATTTGTGCAGTTCATATGAGCTACTTCTATATTGTCATTTCTGAGCTTGCCATTGAATTCCACTGTATAAAAAAAGCAGAACACAGCAGGAAAAAAAACCTCATTCTGCTGATCGTCTGCTTTTGTGTTCCAGGGAAGAAAGCAAATCATATAGGATTGTCGTTATGGGATATTCATAGTCATTGCAGGAGTAAATTATGACAATTCATTTTTGGGTGAACTATTCCTCTAATGTGACTGTATAACTTTGACATAAATCTCTAACTAGTGTTTCCTAATGACAGTGTGTTACAGTCAAACTGAATGCTGATGAAGCTCACTGCAGCCGCTGGAAAACTGTGACAGATGATATTTAGCACTCCCAATAGCAACTGTGTCTGTTTATATGATCTCTATTTGGAACAGGGTGATAAACTCTATACATGCAACTGAAGACAACAGAAAGACGAATGGAGAGTATATTCACATACTATGAGGAGCAGCAGACCAGAACAACACACACAATGAGTAAAATCAGACTCACTTCAAGCCTTCAGGCTTGGAATGCAAAACTTCACCAAGTACACTTTTTGTCCATCTCTCTAAGAGAGTTTTTCGAAGTAACTTGGTGAGACACCTTAATTTTGCATCCATAGATCAAGTAGACGCATCACGAAAGAGTGAAGGCCTTTTCCCATCAGGATATGTAACAATAGCACCACAACGATAATATACAAAAACTAGTCTAACTAATGCAATGTGCCAAGTCTAAAAGACCATAACGCAGTCTAAAAGATCATATGTTTTCTTTTTCTTCATCATTTCTTCTTCATTTGAAAGGATTATTATTATTTTTTAAATTGTTTGTATACTATTTTTTTAAAATTAGATATATTTTGAGTATATGTATAGAGTATATATACTATATATAGTATGATTGTTAACATAATTAAAGCCTAATTTAAATAGAACAGAGTACAGATATAACGCTTTATATCAAATGACATTACACTTTTAAATACATTTACCCTCAGCAATCAATAAATGTATATATAATTATCTGTTCTTATTTGATTTGGGCTGAAGATTTTTTACATTTTTAATTTCTATTCAAAGCTTGCAGTATAAAATTGACAAATTAGCAATTACAAGTGTAATTTTATTCTGAATTCAGGTCATTTTTAAATTGTTGGGGGGGGGGATTTGGGGCTGGAAAATGTGTTATTAGGTTTTCTTAATATAAATGAAAGGCTATCCAAGTTTCATATAAAATGAAAAAATGGGGCAATTTATTGCCAATTTTACCATGTTTAATTCAACAACTACATTTTTATTCTGAAGCAAGGTCATTTTTTTATTGTTTATGCTCAATACAATGTTTGGCCTTCATTTAGATATCAAGTATTTTTCATAAAAACAAATCAATGTCAATACAAATATTTTGAATGCGAAATGTAATTTTTTTTGAAGTATATAATATTTCATTTTTATTCTATTTTTATTATTTGGTGTTTGTTTTATCCCATCTGATGTGAATAGGCCTTCACATTATAGTTATGAAACACAGAACATGGAGGCAACTATAAAACCCAACATGTGGCAAGTGGTTAGCTACTGATTTCCTTCAGTCCAGAGACAGTCGGTCATGATTGAATGAAACACAGCAGAGGACTCTCATAACAGCCTTCTGGACAGCTAATGACAGTTAAAGGCTTTGACTCTATGTGTTAGTTCGTTAGCTCCTAACATTAGCTGACTTCAGCTGTTATGATCTCTGAGAACATGTATGACAAAAAGAGGTTATTAATATGACTGTCATTCATTTCTGAATGACAGAGAGGGAAAATCAGAGATGAGAGACAGACACTCACCTCGCCCTGCATTCTCTCCTCCGCCTGAGAGAAGCACGGAAGAAAAGAACGACAGATAGACAGTAAGATACTAAAGAAATGGATGTTTATAGTGAATACAAACTAAAACAGGGCTGCACGATTCGGTTGATTTTTTATTGATTTATTTTTTGACAAATATTGTGCTTTTGAACTGCAGCATAATAAAGATTTAATATCTCATCTAAGATGTCAAAGCTAAATAAATAAACATAAGTGTGTTTACACTTGTTCTCTGTAAAGGAACCAAATTGAATTTGCTTCCAGCTTACCTAAAATTCTGTTGGGGGAAAAAAATCACATTATATAATTAATATATAATATATCTATATATAGGATGGGAAGATTCCCTGATTCGCTCGGTGCATCTGCATAAAAAGTTAACGATGCGATGCATCGGTTTAAAAAGTGTGCATCGGCTACAAGTTGTCATTTATATTGCAATGCAAATGTTTGCATCAGTAACAACCGATTTATTTATATTTATTTATATACTATATACTTATATACTTATATACGCTATATACTTTTATGATTTAGGAAGGTGACCAATATTTTATATGTAGATTGATTTCTCTCTAAACTGTTTCTCAAGCACGTTCTCTCATCACCGCTGCGCGTGTATATGATGTATCACAACACCACTACGGAGACCTGAGGAAAAGCGGGGTGTAAAGTCCAAAACCTGACTTGAAATAACCTAACAAATAAATCGGGGCTAAAACAGGTCCATAAATGACAAATTAAGTTCACACAATCTCACTAATTTGTGCACACTTATTTTTAAGCAGCCTTAAAGTCTGCGTGAAGCAGAAGTTGCTGCCGACTTTATTTCAGTGTAGTGACGTATTTCCAGCCGAAACGGAATATTGAGTAGAGGGCGGGGTTTTATTTTTGCGGTCCTTCTCTCTGTTGGAGGGGTGTGTTTAACGATATTCTGCCCAAGCCGTCAAACTGACGTCATCAGAGAAGGAAAGCCATTCCAAACCGGAAGCAAATGTTCAGATTTTGATTCAAGATTTTTTTTTTCAGCGTATTAACTTGCACGGATTAATTGTTCACATCAAGACTAGCAATGTGCGCTAGTAAAGTAAATAAAGCCAATTTTGATTTCATGCTGACTTTAATGTCGATCATGAATCAAATCGATATATCTGTGCTGTTTAATGCATTTGAGACGTTGTGTTTTCCTCATTGCATAACTGACATGTCACAGGTATATCATCTGTAAATGTTAGAAAGTCATGCAAACATATCTATTTTGCTGTCAGGAGTGGTCGAGTGAACGAGTGCTGCTGCGCGCTAAACAGACGGAGCATGATAGAGTAATAGCGCAATAATTCTGAGTAAAATATACATTTTGCTAAAATATTTGTTGTTGGACATTAAATGTGTCTTTTGTAGAATTACACCTACATAAACATGTATGTTTATGATAGCAGTAACTGTAAAGGGACTATTGCAATGGGTAAATCAAATGTGCAGTACTAATTACTAAGCTCAAATGAGTTAGTGTGAGATTCTGATAACAGTTCAAATATAGCCATTTTCTTTATTATTTATTTTCATTTTTAATTCAGTGATTTTAACTTTTAGTTATTTTAATGCTTTAAAGAGCAATTTTATATTGTAATGTTGTAATGTTCTGCTATCTGTTCTGCAAACTATAAAAGGAACAGCTGTAATAAAACCAAAGAGAAAGGCTGCATGGCTAGAAACTGTAAAAAAAAAAAAAGGTCAAATAATAGTATGTGAGACAGTGGCAATATCATTATGTTCCTGTTGGTCAGTAGAGGAGCTTAACTTAGTCTGACAGTTAGCCTGCTTTAGACCAGGTTAGTTTCCCAGCATAAGTTGCCACAGTGACTAAGCTTGATCTAGGCCTATGTTAAGTTTGCTTTATGGAACCAAATCATTTGACAATGAGTCAGACTAACTGAAATAAGCCTGGCTTATTTGGTTAACTTGTTTTATGAAACAGGCTTCAAGGCATTAAAAGTAATCATATTTTCTCCATTGCATCATATATTGCATCGAATCGCATTGTGTTGAACAGATAGCAATGATCGAAAACAGGGGTTAATCGTTTTGCAGGCATCGGTAGCTGCTTCATGGTATCTTTAATGTATTGTATCGTTGGCTATGCATCGAGATGCGTATCATATCAGCCTCAGTCATGAGAGATGCACATCCCTAATACATATATATATATATATATAGTTACATTAGACTTGATTTGAAAATAGACCCAATTTAATTAATTGTGTAGCCCTAAATAGTAGTGACATTAAATGCATTTTTAATAAGCATTGGTAAATTGTTTCACTATGTGGGTTAAACAGCTGTGTATGATAAAAGTATGAGTGGATCAGAGAAGAAAAACCAAAAAAAAAAAAAAAAAAAAAAAAAAAAAAAAAAAAAAAAAAAAATTACATATTTGACACATTTTTTTTTTTAAATATCGTAATACTATGACTTTTTTGATTTGTTTATACTGTGGTGTGGACCTACAAAAACAGGTCTGCCCTTCATCCAAGCTATAGCTCACATCAGCAGCCAGTCATGTGCAGCAGTTCAAGTAACAGCTCCATTTTCAGTAAGGAAAGCAGAGAAAGCTTCTCTAGTCTCCCTGCTGTGAGGCTCCAATAAATCAGCAGGAGCAGACGGGCAGTTCCAGCCGAGACTCGTGACAGTCTAGCACCGTAACACACGTGTGTGGAGCTCTGGAGGGAAGAAAAGTGCTGGGATACTTACTGAGGAGTAGCTGGAGGAGGCATTAGACACCAGTGAGAGCACTGAGCCATGAACTGCAGGTGGAAAGAGACACACAGAGAGAGAAACACACACAAGTGTGAGCTTAAAAGCAATTGAGTAGCTAAATCCTACATTTCGGCAAAATCAGATTATTTATTGTACCTATCCTGTGTTGTTTTATCATTTGTTGAATCACATATAGATTCCATAGCTTTGTTTTAGCATACAATTAGAGTCATTTTGATTCAAGGCTTAAGGCAACAATGGTAATATACAGTGGGGCAAAAAAGTATTTAGTCAGCCACCAATTGTGCAAGTTCTCCCACTTAAAAAGATGAGAGAGGCCTGTAATTTTCATCATAGGTATACCTCAACTATGAGAGACAAAATGAGAAAAAAAAATCCAGAAAATCACATTGTAGGATTTTTAAAGAATTAATTGGTAAATTCCTCGGTAAAATAAGTATTTGGTCACCTACAAACAAGCAAGATTTCTGGCTCTCACAGACCTGTAACTTCTTCTTTAAGAGGCTCCTCTGTCCTCCACTGGCTACCTGTATTAATGGCATCTGTTTGAACTCGTTATCAGTATAAAAGACACCTGTCCACAACCTCAAACAGTCACACTCCAAACTCCACCATGGCCAAGACCAAAGAGCTGTCAAAGGACACCAGAAACAAAATTGTAGACCTGCACCAGGCTGGGAAGACTGAATCTGCAATAGGTAAGCAGCTTGGTGTGAAGAAATCAACTGTGGGAGCAATTATTAGAAAATGGAAACATACAAGACCACTGATAATCTCCCTCGATCGGGGGCTCCACGCAAGATCTCACCCCGTGGGGTCAAAATTGATCACAAGAACTGTGAGCAAAAATATCAGAACCACACGGGGGGACCTAGTGAGTGACCTGGAGAGAGCTGGGACCAAAGTAACAAAGGCTACCATCAGTAACACACTGTGGGACTCAAATCCTGCAGTGCCAGACGTGTCCCCCTGCTTAAGCCAGTACATGTCCAGGCCCGTCTGAAGTTTGCTAGAGAGCATTTGGATGATCCAGAAGAGGATTGGGAGAATGTCATATGGTCAGATGAAACCAAAATATAACTTTTTGGTAAAAACTCAACTTGTCGTGTTTGGAGGAGAAAGAATGCTGAGTGCCAAAGAACACCATACCTACTGGGAAGGCATGGGGGTGGAAACAATCAGGCTTTGGGGCTGTTTTTCTGGAAAGGGACCAGGACGACTGATCTGTGTAAACGAAAGAATGAATGGGGCCCTGTATCGTGAGATTTTGAGTGAAAACAAGCAAGGGCAAGGGCATTGCAGATGAAACGTGGCTGGGTCTTTCAGCATGACAATGATCCCAAACACACCGCCCGGGCAACGAAGGAGTGGCTTCGTAAGAAGCATTTCAAGGTCCTGGAGTGGCCTAGCCAGTCTCCAGATCTCAACCCCATAGAAAATCTTTGGAGGGAGTTGAAAATCCGTGTTGCCCAGCGACGGCCCCAAAACATTACTGCTCTAGAGGAGATATGCATGGAGGAATGGGCCAAAATACCAGCAACAGTTTGTGAAAACCTTGTGAAGACTTACAGAAAACGTTTGACCTCTGTCATTGCCAACAAAGGGTATATAACGAAGTATTGAGATGAAATTTTGTTATTGACCAAATACTTATTTTCCACCATAATTTGCAAATAAATTCTTTAAAAATCCTACAATGTGATTTTCTGGATTTTTTTTTCTCATTTTCTCTCATAGTTGAGGTATACCTATGATGAAAATTACAGGCCTATCTCATCTTGTTAAGTGGGAGAACTTGCACAATTGGGGCTGATAAATACTTTTTTTCCCCACTGTATTTGCTCCTTGTGGGATTCGAACTTGCAACCTTTACCAGTCCAGATATTTCATCTGTACTCCCCATGTAGACTGTAGCATATCAATCCAGAGTCTCACCGTCATCGCCGGCGTCTCTGTCTCTGAAGGAGCCGGATCGGATCATGCTCTTGGGCCGCTCGGCGAGCGATAATGTGCTGCCCAGAGGAGAGGCCTGATACAGCTCAAAACTGGCCTCGTGAGCGGGGATGCTGTTGGATCTGGTCATTCTTGGCGTTCCTGAGGTGGGACTGGGTGCTACTGCACATAACAGACAGCAGAGGAAGCCAGAGGTTATATATGATATAAAACAGATAAAGGTGCCCAGCATACTGCCTGACACAGACAAAGACAAATGCTTGAAATGCAAATATAAATATAAAATAAACATACAAATATAACATAAAAAAGCCATTAATTCTGCTTAACATATTTAAATGTATGAAAGTTAAATGTGTTCTAGATGTTGTTTAATGCTGTCTTTAAATATATAAAAGTTATATATTTTATATATATATATATATATATGTGAAGAGTTCATTTGCAAAAACAGATAAACGCCACTTAAAAAAAAGAGAGCTGATTGCCCTGCATTATTCTCCACATATAGCGCGATCTGAACCCTAGACACGTTTTGTCTACTTTCAAGGTATCGCGAGTTCACATTTTACTGCAGAAGCAGACAAGCGCCCTTGTTGTTTTTGAACAGAAACCGATAAGTCCATTTTAGCAAATCAGCGCGCTGTATTCAGGTCAGGTGACAAGGATTAGGTGCGTTCGACTTCATGCGGCGCTGCGCAAAACGAATCGGCGGCTGACTTGAAGCAGTGCAAGCCGGTTAGAAATTTTGTCCGATAATAAAAGGACTATTTATTTCATAAATTCATGAATACATAAAGAAATACTCATTATCATTACATATTATAGAACATTAATATATATATAATATATTAATATGAATTTAAAATATCATAATTTTATTCATAAATAAAGTATCCTTATTCTGCTTCAAATCATAATTATGAACGTTAAAAGTGTTCTAAAATTTGTATGTTTATATTTGACATTTCTACAAAAACCTCTTTATTTATAACTATTGATAAGTATTATATACAAAAATTATTTTCATGAATACATAGTCGTTAATTCTGTTTCACCCATACATATATTTAAAATTATCGAAGTTGTTTAATAAATGTTGTTTAATCCTGTCTTTAAAATATATGTTCTTTAGAATATTTTTGGTTAAAAAGAAATTCGAAAAGAAACCACATTTTTACAGCTATCAAACTCACTGAAATTAAAGGATTAGTTCACTTCTGAATTAAAATTTCCTCATAATTTACTCACCCCCATCCAAGATATTCATGTCTTTCTTTCTTCAGTCGAAAAGAAAATAAGGTTTTTGAAGAAAACAGTCCAGGATTTTAATCTATATAATAGACTTCAATGGTGGCCAACGGGTTGAAGGTCCAAATTGCAGCTTCAGTGCAGCTTCAAGGCGTTCTACACGATCCCAGACAAGGAAGAAGGGTCTTATCTAGCGAAACGATCGGCCATTTTCTAAAAAAAATTACAATTGATATACTTTTTAACCTCAAATGCTCGTCTTATGTAGCTCTGCGTGAACTCTGTTTTTTTCAGGTTCATGACAGTTAGGGTATGTCTAAAAACTCCCATCTCATTTTCTCCTCAAACTTCAAAATTGTCCTACATCGTACTACACGCGTTTTACCATTTTCGGTAAAGGGCTGTTGAACAGTAAACAATGGGTCGGTACTTCTGCAGCGATGTTAGGACGATTTTGAAGTTGAAGAGGAAAATGAGATGGGGTTTTCGAACCTACCCTAACTGTTTCGAATGGGACTGCACAGAGTACGCATGCGCATTGCAGAGCTACACAAGACAAGCGTTTGAGGTTAAAAAGTATATATTTTTTTAAAGATAGATCTTTTTCGCTAGATAAGACCCTTCTTCCTCGTCTGAGATCGTGTAGAACGCTTTGAAGCTGCAAATTGGACCTTCCACCCAGTGAACCCCACTGAAGTCCACTATATATAGAGAAACCCTGGAATGTTTTCCTCAAAAACCTTAATTTCTTTTCGACTGAAGAAAGAAAGACATGAACATCTTGGATGACATGGGGGTGAGAAAATTATGAGGAGATTTTAATTCAGAAGTGAACTAATCCTTTAATAATCAATTATCCATCTTGAGAATGTTCCAGAAATGCTCAGTCATTGAGACTCTGAAGTGTTCAGTCACTTACTGATGCCCCTCAGTGGTGTTTTTCCTGTCAGTATGGGTGAAGGGAACTGCGGCGGGCTGTTGGCCTCAGTCAGGCTCACTATAGTGTGCGAGTGACGTCTCTCTTTGCTGTCCTCCTCAGCCTGCGAGGAGATGTGCTGGCTGATGGGACATGAGGGTGTGACGTTAGCTCATGGATTTACTACAACAGATCAAACCGTTTGCCCCATCAAGAGGAGCACCATCATGAAGCAGTAGAGGTGAAGTGAAATGATAAGTACCTTAAGCCTTTCTTTGGGAGAGTATTTCTGTCCCTTTGTGAGCTGAAAGAAAAAAAAAGAGAGAAACGAGAAAGTGAGAAATAGAGCATTATTCAAATGACAGGACGCTTATGCATGGAAATGAAGAGATCAGACTCCAAAAATAGATCTCAGTAATTTGTAAAGCAAAATTAGCAATTAGTAGTTCAGTCAGAGGGATTATTAGCAAAGATATAATCACAGTGTTAACATAATAGGCAATTGTTCTGCTTTGATTTTCGGGTGGATGTGAACCGAGTGCAAATGTGCTGTAAGAAGATCAAGAAGCTAAATATTAAACTTCGGTGTGTAAGGTAAGAATGACTTTGATTGATAATCACTGAGGGAAGGTGTGCTGTTACTTTTTTTAAGTGATCTGGCATATGATTCTTGCTTGGTAGACAACAAAACAGATGAAAAAACAGCATAGATTTACATTTAAAAGTGCAGTATGTAATATTGATAGCTAGCTTAAATTTAAAACATTGGAGAGAGTTGTTTCTGCCCAGACTCGACGCTCACACGGGTTGCCAGATTGAGGACTCGCAACAGGAACAAACACAAATGACGATATGCCTCTGGTCATAGAGCTTTTTAGATGGGTGCCGAAACGTTTTAGTTTGGGTAGAATCTGCGATCTCTGAACCAGTTTGTTTACTGGCTTCCATGGCTGCAATATGCTGCGTTTTCCACCAACTGGCAACCCGGGATGTCGGGTTGACACCAAAAATCCAACTGGGTAAACTGGCAGTGGGCGGAGTCACATAGACCAAAACAAAAGTGGGTTAAGTGGGTTTGCCTACCGCCATTAAAAAGAAAAGAAGACACTCAAATGTGCATGTGATGCACAAGAAACATTGAGGTCAGTTCCAGCGTTCCATTAATCTGCCGTCAGGACTATAGGAGACCGGTGTTTATAATGCATGCTATAGGTGGCGTATTGATTTGGGTTTCTTGACTGACAGATGCTGCTGACCCAAGCAGAGCTTCGTGCTTTCTAACCTATATCAACTTTAGGTTGATTTATATAGCGTCTGTAAATAAATACAAGAAATTTATATCAGTAGTCGCATATTCATAACTGTGACCACATAATCTGTTTACAATGTCTACCATTCTTTGTTAACATATGTTTAAGTTGCCAAACGTATTACAGTCGTGTGCATTATACAGTTATATATATATATATTATATATATATAGATAAACAAAGGAAGGGGTATATAATAGTATACGGGTGGTATATATATATTATCTATATATAATCATCTATTAGATTATATCTATATATATATATATTTTACTCTCTGCACAACTCTGTTGTAACATTGAATTATATTATATGGGGACATTTTTAGGCACGTCACAACAAAAATGTCAGAGCATGGAATGGAATACAACCATACAAAAGTGTTTTGCATTAGACGTAAATAAATTAAAACAGCGGCCAGTAACACACCTGCTCTTTTTGAGTCTATCATTTGTGCTGTGCAGTGGGGTATGTGAATAATGGAGGTAAAAAAAATTGTGAATGATACGAATAATGGAATGACTCGGTCAATGACTCGGATTGGATCGGGGGCACAAAAAACCTGATTGGGAAACATACCTTATTATGGTATGTTTTATGTTTAGGACAGGCAAAATTGATGGAACGTATCTAGAGTCCTATAACCACATGCTAACATGATTCACCATCTGAATGCTCTCTGAAGAATGAGATTACAGGCAGAGAACACAGCACTGTGAAGAATTCGGTCATCTGGACACACAGGACAGCCCTGGTGAGGACTTATGAGGGGGGACGAATACATCATCAACTCTTCTGGCACGAGACACACTTCTTTGAACAGATATATAGCCGAGTTTTTTCTTCATTAATAATCCCCAGTGAGGAAACGAATAAATGAAGAGTGCGTGAGTTCTCAAGATGTGGAAGGAGGGGTGGCGGAGGATGAGCTGCTAAACTTGATAAACGTTATTTAAACGATGTTCAATGTGAACATTAAACAATTGGGGGATTTCCTGTGGCTCCTGACCCTCATTAGCATTTAGCTCTTGCACCGCGGCCCAATAAAAATGAGCAGATTAAGGCTCCGCCGTGAGTAGTGGTCCGTTTTATTATGATAAGCAAGCGTTAATAAATTTGGTGGTGATTTGTATTAAAGGAAGCCACATAAAACAGAGAGGCCCATGGTGGCAGAGAGCTTACACCGAATGAACCTGTGAGTTTTGGAAAACATAACTCGGTATACAGGAAAGAGTGAGGCTGAGCTCCTTTTTAGATTGTTTCCAATGGCACACCCAGTGATTGGGGAGCCTGCTGTATTGAACACACCACAGAATATGTTATTTGGCCCAGAGAAAAGGAATGGGACCACGGTTAATGATGAATTCATAAAAGACATAATTGGGTGTTTTGTTTCTAATTTGTGGTTCTAAATATAATCTAATTATAATAATATAATATAATAATTAGTGTGGCAACGAATTATCATTTTTAATCGCAATTAATCACATGATTGTCTGCGATTAATCGCATTGTTATGCACAAAATGCAATTATGAATTCAAAAGTAGTGTATTGTCCCCTTTTTTTCATTTCAAACAGTCTGCAATATGAACAAAAGTACAATAACATTTTGTTTGCAAACACTTTAAACAAATAAGGTGCTTTTTTACAGCAGTATTCCTTTTACATTGTGTTTATGATGTTATGTTTTTGTGGCTTTTACTCCATGTTAATTATCAAGCATGAGGGGGAGATCTGATTTTTGATTTTGACAAAAATATAATTACAACACTGAGTGGAACATGAGTCATTAAAAATGTTTAGTCCATTTTCCTTCAAATCTGAAATGTGTAAGCAAATTTTTACAGTGTTTAGGAGTAGACTAGCATAGCTCAAGTGAGCACAGACAGGAGGTC
The DNA here is from genome assembly GCA_018155175.1 of Sinocyclocheilus anophthalmus. NCBI lineage: Eukaryota > Metazoa > Chordata > Actinopteri > Cypriniformes > Cyprinidae > Sinocyclocheilus > Sinocyclocheilus anophthalmus. The sequence continues at coordinate 137,020 of JADLZN010009901.1, forward strand.
TCACCTGTCTGTTGTGAGTGTGAGCGAGACCCTGCTTCCTGTTGACCAGCCACCATCCGTCCCTCTGTCCTCATGTCTGGGCCTGGGCTCCGTCATGCCACCCCCTGCTGGAGACACGCTCATCTGCAGAGACAAGGACTCCATGCTACGGTGCAGCCCAGAGAGGCGGGGGTAGAGCGAGGGAGAGCCGCCAACGCTGCCCCCTCGGCCCATGGTGGCGCTGGAGAAACACTCAGAGGAGTTGACGTTGAGGATGGGAGCTGGACTGGGCGTCAGACAGCTTGTGCTGCTAATTCCTGATAGTTCTTGTAATTTGGAGAAGGGCGGCACTTTGGGAGGAAGCTGGTCCTCCACGCTGACTATCCCACAGTCCAGGCTGTTGGAGTTGACCTTGTCCAGGTGAGCAGGTTTGGGCAGAGATCTGGCACTGGAGGGCCTGTGAATGCCATGATACACAGATGAGTTCAAAACCAGACGCACAAATAACTCACACAACAGAAACGTCAATGACGAAAATAAACACATGAAAAATACGAAGATATATGGCTGATTTTTAAAAGAATAAATAAATAAATTAAATAATAAAAAATTTAAGTACAGATAATACCACCTTTCAACCTTTGATTGTAATTAAAGAGAGTTTTTAAGAGTGCTCAAAACTTTTTTTTGTTTGTTTCCCAAGTGTTGAAATCAAGAAAATCAGGATTTTTTAAAAGAAATTTAAAACATCATACATTATCACATCAAGAATATTAAAAAACAACTGAGTTTTTTTTTCAATCCTAGCGTGTTAGATAATTTTGTTCCTTATGGTTAAATTATATGGTTAATACGTAATATATATGGTTATTCAGGGTGACATCTCTACCGTAGCACATAATTACAATCTGAATAATTTATTAATAGAAAAATTTATTCTTTTTAATTTTAGTTCAGATTTTAGTAATCTTATGTGCTTTTGTCATGGTTTATCTCAAAAAGAAATAATGCAGCTTTATTCAATAAAAATAATAGTTTTCGAATTAGTTAAAAATAATATTTTGAAATAGTGTATTTCTTCTTCTATATATATAAATATATATATATATATATATAGCTAAAATACAACATAACACGTGTATATATATATATATTCTAATAATATATATATTATATATCTATTATATATGTGTGTGTGTGTGTGTATTTTTGGAAATAGGGACATTTTGCACTTTTTGGAGAAAAAGCTGGTTAACTGGACTTGCTAACACAAGAAGTTAGAATGCTGCTGCTCTAACTTGTCATTCTAACTTCTTGTGTTAGCAAGTCCAGTTAACCAGCTTTTTCTCCAAAAAGTGCAAAATGTCACAGAATTTCAAAAATACACACAATATACCAAAATTAATAACACTGAAAAGGTGTATTAGCATAGATGGTTCATTTCACCTCTGAGAGTTGGGAGAGGGCAGCTCTGAATATTTGCCCAGGCTGGATGGCTGCCGAAGCCCAAGTAGTCTGGAAGGAGGCTCCAGCGTGCTCTGTGTTGGTGTCAATGTGCCGTTCTTTAGCAGGCCGCCTCCGCCACACTCAGAATCAGACGCCACCGCCTTGGCTTTGGCCTTCTCCTTCTCCCGGTCCGTCTGGTTGACCGGAGCGCATCCTCCTGTACTGGCCCGATGGAAGCTCTTCACACTGCCTGGTTCCTTCAGTCTGGACGGGGCGGGCACTGTTTTAAGGCCCTGTAGACCAGCGTCCATGTTGCTGCTGACGGGACGAGCGCCCGGCCGTCCTCCCGTCAAACTCAAGGTGCTGGACTTAGCAGGTCTCGGGAGACTACGATATTGGATGTTGTTGCGTGCGTTCGGAGCCATGAAACCTTGATCACAGTTCGACACATCAAGACTGGTCTTGCGTCCTCCACCCACCTCGCCGGCAGAGGGTTTCACTGGGATACCAGAGGTTTTAGGAGTTTTGTTGACAATCGCAGAGTTTTCGGAGACGGTGTTTCCACTAGTTGTTTGCACAGTGGCGGTGCCGGTAGTTGGAACGGTTTTCTTGTAACCGAAGGAATTAACCGTGCCGGCGGAGGGACGAACGAGACCAGAGGGAGGTTTTCTGTGCTCGCCACGTTCTTTTCCTGCATCCGAACTGGAGCGCTGTAAGCCTGAGGATTTCACTGGCATTTTGGCTTTATCCACGACTCGCTGATCGTTCTTTGGAACTGCAGGCACAACAATAAACACAATCAGTGTAATAAACATAATCATGAGTAACCAGTGGTGGACAGTAATGAAGTATTCTTATTATTTTACTTTTTCTTGAGTACATTATAAAGCATAATACTGTACTTTTTACTACACTACATTTCTTAAAAACATGTCGCTCCTCGTTATTTTGAACTGGAGAAATCGTCACTTGCTCCAAGATGCGATAGTGGAGTCCGATTCATGAACAAGCTGATTCTTTTCACTGAACCTGTTAAATCAGTTCACACACTGCACTGAATGATTCATTTGCGTTTCAGATGAGCGATTCATCTCTTCTCAAGTCAACAACTCACTAATTAACTAACTAATGCCGAATTTTAGGATTTATTATTGTGAATGAAAATCATATTTAGGTCACGACTGTCAGTTGTTTGTGAACTAAATTTGCTGTAAAAGGGTGAGCTGTTTAAGCCCACTCTATGAAATGCTTGAATGTGGACATGTTCATATTAAGTACATCACCTCAACAGGGAAGGTTTTGGGTAAAACCGAAAAATAACATAAAAAATAACGCAAATGAATGCCACGCATTCATACCTGCTGACAAACAGTTTCAAATGATTATAATATATATAATATATATATATATATGTGCATGTGTGTGTATGTCTGTGTAATATTTATTATTTTGATAATGTATGACAAGCCCCACTGGCTCCAGGTATTTTGAGTAGTAGAATTATATAAAATATACAATATAATACCTTAGTAACCTCAAAGCAACCACTGATCAGCCACCAAATCATCATATCAACCACTCACAAGAACAAACCCAGCCTTGTGACGATGAGTTTTGCGCCATTCACATTTTCTTCAGATAATTAATTTAGTTCACGAAATTAATTTTTCTCTGAGTGGATTGTGCAAGGTTTCTTAGGAAAGAGAGATTAATGCAACCTCTAACCACACCCAGCTTTATGTAAGCTTTTACACTTCATTTAACACCACAATGTATATGCAACACACACACACACACACACACACACACACACAGATGCACAAGTCCTCTTCATTAGAGTAATGCAGTATATGGACACAATCCATCATGAGGTAAATGACTTTCCTGCTTATGCTGCTGACTTCAATTCACTCAGCTGTAACATAACAGCCTGCTTAAATATTTAAGACGTTAACTTAAACCGAGGACCCCTGAAGTCACAGAGCTATTTAAGATACAAAGGGAGTGGGTACAGCACAACTGTTACAGTACTGACAACATGAAATGGGTGCACTTGCAAAGCCCACCCTGATGGCCATCTGGATCCTCTCAAAGATATTTATAAATAAGCAGCAAAAACGAGGCCAAAACGCTAGCGCAATCGTGACTCGATCTCCGGTCGAATGGGAAAACACACATACAGAAGAGATTGTTCGCAAACTTGAAAATTGGCTTTACTTTAACAACGTCCCCCGCTGTATTGGAAAACACACTGCTGGAGTAACTTAAGCATTTAAATGGCTCAATTAGCATAACAAATAAAAATAGTGTAATTGCGAAACACGGCGTGTATTTCGTCTGTCACGAGGCGCTGTAATTCACACTGCTGCCACCCAGGACGATGGCCAACACAAGTAAATACAGCTGACATCAACTTGAGATGGAGATTAGATGTGGAAATAAATATGTTGAGTTGGAATAATGTAGGACATTAGCAGACGATGACTGTATTAAATGCTAGCATGATCGTATCAAAGGATACAAGGGGGAAATACACATTTTTTACACGTTTGTTTAGACTGGAGGGAAACAGTAAAAGTGAGTCAGAAACAGAAAAAGAGAGAGTCAATGGAAACTGGAAAAATTGGACAGGGCTAACGAAAAGAGTAGCTATCAAACTGACAGAGATGCAGCTGTGAGAAGAGGAGTGGAGATAGATGTCATTTGTCTCCCTGATACTACATGACTATAACGGCAGGCTTGTACAAAAAAAGATATACTTTGCGTTAAACATGGTCTTATTATACAAGACTGTGTCTTCGAATAACAACATGTCAGTGCAGTGTGACATAATAAAGATCCATTTCTCTGACACCAAGGATTTGACTGTTATTAACCATGTTTGCTAATGCAAATGCCAAAAACATGCAACCTCTCATGTTCATGTGTTTTTGTGTAGGGGAACAAGCATGTTGGATCACTTGCAGTGTTGCGATTTGCAAAAAAAAAAAAAAAAAAAAAAAAACCGCAAATAAAAAAAGGCCATAATAATCCAAGATCTTTATCTTGGACATGGCACAAATATCATGACCTGCGCTAGCATACTTTAATAACTTCATAAACGGGATAGCTTTATGAGTCGAGCCCAAACAACAACCCAAAGTTGCTTAATAATCATTGATTATAATAAGTGGACATGGCAACCCTTGTACATGACACTGTGCAAAACACAGTGGCTCTGTCTACAATGGTTTAGTTAAAATCACCGAGCCTAACGAGTCTTTGTTTGCTGTAATATTACTTTGATCAAAAATTGCAGACAGACTCCAAAACATTGATATGGTTACCATGATGTCATTCATCGCAATTTAGGGGATTCACTCCAATATTTAAATGTGGTTGTCACTCCTGAAATTTTTCAGTACACGGCCTATTCTAAAGCCCAACGTATACTTCTGTTTTAACGTGAACAGTTATTGCACAGCCAAACACATACCCTTTCAGCATAGGTTGCATGAACACAGGTGATTCACACATGCACACTAGAAATGTTCCTTCCCTTACACAAGCACTTGTCAAAGCCATAATTGTTGTCATCAACTGACACAAAAGTCATGTACGAAATTGTATTTTAAGGAAGAAAAATTGGAATAAAGACATACTATATCAAATATTTTATTCGAGAAGATTCACTCTAGATTTTCTCTATTCAGTCAATCACAAGGGTCTTCTGTAAACGAGTCAGCACACTGAAGTGATTCATTCACTTGAATGATTCATTCTTAAACACTGATTCGTTCTTAAATACAGGGCCCTTTTACCACAGCCCAGAGAATCCATGAGATCAGCTTGCGCTGCAGCTATGGGATTGATCAGTCGGAGAGAATTATCATCACTCTGTCTGAGGAACGAGATCCCATAAATAAGATTGATCGGTTAATTTCTCCCCCAGTGTATTTCATACACATCTTGCATGACAGGGATTGAGGTTTCCAATTCTCTAACTATATTTTCAAATATGGAATATTTGAGATCCAATTCCAGTGGACGATAAATCAAAGACAACACTGAATAAAACCTGGAACTAATTCTCTCTGTTACAATATGAGAGTATACTCATGTTTTTCCAGTGCCATCTTGTGCGTTCAGTCTGTCCAATCAAAGTGTCTGTCCACAGGGAGAGGCAGATAGCGCTGACACAGACGTTTGGCTTGCCGGTCGGTAATATCTACACACTCGCTGAAAGACTAATGACTGCTTCTGTGCTCCACTGTCTCTGGGACAAACCACCCCACTCAAGCGTTCAGTCAGTTTTCACAGTTCTGCTCGCATCTGGTTTGGCTGACAATGACTTAGGGACCTGCATGTGCATTCTTTTTTTCTGTGGATTTGAGAACTGGCTCTAATGGAAGCTCATTTCTGCCACAGAAAAAAAAAAAATTAAAAGGTAATTGCGACTGTTTATCTCACTATTCTGACTTTTTTTCTTGCAATTCTGAGAAGAAATGTTAGAAATATAAGATACTAAATTAGCAAAAAAAAGTCACGTTTTTGGTCCATTGCTGAAACGAAACAAACAACTAAGGTCCGAATTGCGAGATATAAACTCAGAATTGTGAGATGCAAACTTGGAATTTAGAAAAAAGTCAGAATTCTGAGTTTAGATCTTGCAATACTGAGAAAACAAGTCAGAATTGTGAGATCTAACCTCAGAATTCCAAACAAATTCCAAAAATGCGAGATTAAGTTGCAATTATATATATTTTTAATTTCATGGGAGATACTAGCTTCCATAGGTTTTTATTCAAAAGTTTTAGGCCCCAATCAACCGGGCCGCGTTTAGCTGTATATGCATAAATTTTGTATCATATCGGCATTTCGTCCAGACGGATCCGGCGTTTTGGGAGAGTGAAACCGATATTTGGTTAACATCGGCCAGAGGCTAAGTCACACGAGCAAGGGGGGGCAAGCCTTTTTCCCTATCCGATCTTTTTTTTCCCCTCGTCTCAAGAAATATCTGTGTACACACAAAACCACTGAAACTGACTCAAAACGATGTAGTATACATGCCAGACCATTATGAGGCGTTGTAATTCTGCCACAGAGATGCACTAAAAACGGAGAAGAAGACTTGGACTATGCGCATAAATCTTGCGCGCGGTATACAAACGAACATGGACCAATACATTTATTAATCTGTGTTAATATTAGTTAATAAAAAGACAATTGTTCAGTGTTTGTTCATGTTTTTGTGTCTGACTAGGGGCGAGACGTGGGTTGATGACGTCATCGTTCCGACAATTTACAGATTCGTCCAAAACGAAAACGCAAGGGCGGCGTTTTCAGATTTATCCATTCTGGGACCCGGTTTCAAAAAATATCTGTTTCACTCTCTCAAAACACCGGATACGTGTGGACAAAATGCCTATATGATACAAAATGTATGCATATACAGCTAAACGCGTCTCCTTTTGGACGGGTCCCAGAGTAGATAAATCTGAAAACGCCGCCCTTGCGTTTTCGTGTGGACAGCGAATCTGTAAATTTTCTGAACGGATTGACGTCACAGTCCCAGCCATCGCCCCTAGTCAGACCAAAAACATGAACAAAACACTGACGAGTGTCTTTTTATTAAACTAACATTAACCACAGAGTAATAAATGTATTGTTCCATGTCGTTTGTATACCACGCGCAAGGTTTATGCGCATAGTCCAAGTCTTCTTCTCCTTTTTTAGTGGATTAAATTAATCGTAAACAGAATTAAATACATCGTTTTGTGTCTGTTTCAGGTTTGGTAGACGAGATATTCGGAGCGAGGAAAAAAAAAATTTGATAGGGAAAGTTCTGGCTTTGTGTGGACGTAGCCTTAGATAAGATGGGTTTATCGAAATGTGATAAACAAAAAGTACTTATGAGCTGGATCTTTTAAATGGAGAGTTCACCCATAAGAACGAATCAGTGTTTAAGAATGAATCATTCAAGTGAATGGATCACTTCAATACGTCGACTCATTTACAGAAGTGCTTTGTGAAGAATGCAACTGTAAATAGCATCTTGAAGGTTTGCTGTTTTGAATCTTGTTTGTGAACTTGAAGAGACATGTAATTCATTCAGTTCGTCACGTGAGTCTGTCTGGTTTACAAGGTGATAAAGGATATGGGAGAATAGTGATTGTATAAAAATGAAATGGACTATTTTAACAATGTCCTTACTACCTTTCTGGGCTTTGAACATGGTAGTTTCATTGCTGTCTATGGAGGGTCAGAAAGCTCTCGAACTTCATCAAAAATATCTTAATTTGTGTTCTGAAGATGAACGAAGCGCTTCTTACATGGTTTAGAACCACCAATTTTCATTGTTGGTGAACAACCTTTAATAAATCAATCACAAGACGCGCCAATCAGTCTCAAACTAATAATGTGGTATAGTTGAATTCCTGCATTGGACAGATAAACTGTGCATCATAACAGTTAAGGTGAAAATGTATCTTTGCATCACAGCCCATTTAAACTACATTTTAAAATATATTAAAATAGAAAAGTTATTTTAAATTACAAAAATATTTCACAATATTACTGTTCTTACTTTTTTATTTTTATCAAATAAATGCAGCCTCTGTGAGCATAAGCAATTGTATATCAAAAAACCTGTAATCTATAATATATATATACTATATATATATATATTCTATAATCTATATATAATGCATAGTAGGACCACAATCGTATGACCATAAGCAACAAAAACAAACCTATGTTACATATTTGATCATTTGAACACTGTAATTAACAAATAGCTATTTTACATTAAAATAGTACTCAAAGACGGGGCAAGCTACTTTTGCTTTCAAGAAATTCCCAAAACATCTAAGTTGTGTTATCGGAATAAAAGCGGATCGGTTTGCGCAGTTCACTGGGTGCAATTGCTTAAATTTCATCAATCCATCATTCATCCACTTCTGTGCGTTTGAAAGCTCGACCGCATTGGCCACCGCATGAATGGCAGACATATGCACAAGTGTTGACGTTCTGGCTACATGTCAACACACACTGACTGAATGAAAGACTAAACATGGCTGCCTTTCATTAACGTGACATCATGATGTGTTTCTTTTTCAACACGTACAGTACAGCGTGCAGATGGTTTCTTTCAGGTCCAGCTGCATAAAACGCTGTGCTCCCTACCGCGCCTCTTGCTTTGTTGGAAATGATAAACGGACCCCCACAAGGTGGCATTAAATGCATAAGAAAAAGAACTGGTTTCTTGGAGCTCTTTCGATTTGAAGAGCTCTACGGTTGTAAAGTGCGAAGGCGACTGGGTCTAAAAACATCAGATGGGGTGATGCATTCACAAGAAGAGGAATAGTGGGTGGTGTTGGGTGATTTAGGGTTTTTAAGAGCTATGATCACACCCAACCCCCCTTCCGCCCCGGTGGTGGACAACAGCTGGCGAGATCTGATGCCAATCCTCCACTCCAGCACTGAGTCGAACAGGGTGTCTTTCTCTAGTTTAGTATTTCTCTCTACTGATGCTATTTCACCAGCAGCCCATCAGGCTTGTGCGGGCAGCTCTCGATCGGATCTAATGACCCAGCACTAACTGCCATCAGCTGAGTTTGAGGCTGCCTTCCTACGATGAAGCCGTTAGACGGTGTCTTTGTTTTAGCTGAGGTCCCAGCATTGCTATGGCCTCTGTCTCCTCCCGGTTGTGACTCAAGTCGCCTACTACTTGAGGCGAGAACCTTAACCCCATAGAACCCGACGCATCACGCAGAGCGGATTCCTCTTTAATGCCTTAATTGTTTTGTCGCGACCACATGGTTAAGGAGAGCCAACCGGAGATGTTTGCTTAAGGCCTGCTTAGGATTTTGCTCCAAAGAAAAGACCTACAGTTTCATAAGTAAATCTCCACATGACAAGGATGTGCTATAAATAAAAACAAAGTCAAAGATACAGTGGGAACTCACGCCTCGTCATTACAGTTGACATTTTGATATTACAGTTTGCCAACAGCGATGATAAGTACTTGTATGGTTATCTGATGATACCCTGATAATTATTTTAATAGATTAAAATTTAACTCGACTATTTAGAATAACAACACTGAACAGAAGATCCAATGACAAAAATGCTATATATGTAAAGATTCACATTTCACTGTGTTATACATTTTCCGTTTTTAAAAATTAACTTTTTAAATTAGGTTTCAAGCAAACTGTTAAACACAAGTTATCTGCGGAATATAAGTAATACATGTATATCATATTAAAAACATCTATTTAATTAATTATACTATTGGCTAAAAACATTAACGATAAGTAAAACACGATATACGATCTGCTGAAATATCTAACTTAAAAATATATAGAATATTTAAATTTCATATTATATATGGCTGTAAACTTATTGAATACATATATAGTTTAATAATTAAAAAGCGTATTATATCGGTAAAGAGTAAAACAGAAGATTTATTTTTTACAAACCATATAAAATAATTTATATATATATAGTATATATATAATATATATAAGTGTACTCTAGGTGTTTTTTTTTTTCAACAGCATTTTCACCAGTCATCTGGACGGCCCCAAAAAAGTCCAGTTTCCCTACATTACATATATTTAAAAATATACATATAAACTATATACTACCACTGTACCAAATTTACTGTAAAATTTACAGAACTTACTGCAAATTTTGGTGCCAGTAAGACTGTAAATTTACAAGAGTACTGTAAATCAATAATTACAAATTGTACTGTAAAAATACAGCACACCGCTGTATAAATATGCTGTAAAATTATGTTGTTTTTTTACAGCTATTCCTGTAAGATTACAGTAGCAATGTTTACAAATGTGAGTGAAATTACAAGAGCAACTGTGAACTTGTACTGCTATACATACATTTTACATTAAATTAGGGCATTTGTTGTGAAATTCAGTTCACTAAATTAACTAGTTGAGATTTTTCACTGCTGTGATAGTGTGTAAACCTACTTTTTCCTGTAATTTTCAGTAGTGTTTTTTGTCAATTTAATGTGTAATGTGAACAATAAAACTTTCAAAATGACAGGTGTTCATAAATTTAACAATTTATTGTACAATAATGTTCATTTAACATATGTACACCATTTTCCAAAACATATTTGGAGACACAAAAATGGAGATTGCACATTAAACCAAAGGCTTTAGCCTTGGGGGGAAAAATAAGAAAAAAAAACATCCCTACAGTGGGACTGAACTTCATTCATAAACTTAGTTTAAATAAACACAAAAGAAAGGGTCTGAACTGTGCCTACCTTTAAATAGCCAAATCTATGAAGGGGCAAGACATTGCATGTACATATTCCATTGGAACACTTTTTTTTTTTTTTTTTTTTTTAATGGCAATGCCATTCAAAGTCTGGTTGCAGCAGTGTGCATTCCCTGGGATCATACTTCCTTTGTTGTCTATTTTCCAGCGTCATTTTGATCCCGTTTCCCGGTTAATGTCACAAAAGTCTCGTGGAAAAAAACACAACATCAGAGTAAAAACAAAACGGCATATATTCAAAGATAAGAATATAATTAAGTGTATTTTAAAATAACATTTTCCTTATTATTTCATTTATTGAAGAGTTAGGGCAAAAGAAAATATTTCCAATAGTTTCACTGACCAAGTTAATTGTATTTATTGAAAACAAATTGATTTTGATGGCTGCGACATGCTGCAAAAAGGTGAGAAATAATTTGTTTTATTAAATTATATAATTATTATTTCTTTTATTTATCTTATTATATTGACTTTTTATTTTTGTTATTTATATGCCCGTTTTTCCTGTTATTTTCGTTATTATTTTTTCTAATAATTTTATTTTTGTTTGTATAGTTTTATATTTGTTTGCATATTTTGTACTAGATTTTTTTGTAAAATATTTTTGCTGGACTTTGGTTGCATGTACTCAATTCAGTGTGCAGTCAGCATTTTTTTTGCTGTTTGAAAACTTTTCCAAAAAACATCTAATCCTGATAAGCAATCCAAACCTGTAAACCTAAAAAAAGTAATGGATTTGGATGTCTACAATAAATATTCAGTAAGAGTTTGTTCTGATATACCTCTGAATAAATTCTAGGGTGCATGCAGCTTCATCCTGATAAGCGAGGTTTAAGTTGTAATAGGTCGCAAACAATGCTGCCAGGCACTCAACAAATGCCTCTGAACATGGGCCAAAGACAACTTCCTTTTCGACTGACAACATCCACTTGCTTGGGGTCATGGATTCACCTGTAAAAGAAATACAGAAGGACATAGATTAATAAGTGTTGTAAAAGCATGGTTTATGGGTAGTTCATGTTAACTAATAAATACACCGATACTATGATACTATAAACTAAAAGATAATGAAGACCATGGTTACTAATGAAAGAGAGTGGTTCAGAGACAATAACAAATTGAAGGAATATAGGAGTGAGAATAGAACTGTGAAGTAGAACACATGAACAGAGGTGGCAAAAATATAAAATATAATAGAAATAAAAAGCAAAGAACAGTGTGTATAATAGAAACAGAAAGTAAGACACATTACCTTGAAAGATCAGTGCGGGTGAATCCGGTAATCCATTTCTTTCCATGTCGGTTGCAGTTGCTGCTACCTAAAAAAATAGATAATATTTTGCATTACCAGTTAAACTTAAGACATTAAAAATCAAAATGATATTACTTACATCAGCTTCAATTAGAAGGGATTCTGTTCTCTTTAAAATGGGCCATTAAGAGTTGCAGGATGCACAGGACCAGAGACTTTCCCTCTTGATATTTTGACAGAACAGCATGCACCTCACTGTTTGGACATACCTTAAAAAGATGGAAAACATTGGCGCAAGCCACATGTTCAGTAACAAAGTAGCATGTGCACAGCAATTTCCAATGTACTTTCTAATGAACAACTAAAGTACTAATATGACTACATGCACCCTTATAAGTGATATTAACATAAAGCTAAAACTTAAAAAACAAATCCTTACAGCAACACCATCGAACAAACACGTGCTAATTAGTTAATGGCTTGGCAGTCGAGTGAACCACTACTACGTTACTGAGTTACATAAAACCTACACAATTTAAATTTTATTAATGTAAATTCAATTAAATTGCAATTCAATGTTTTAAAGTTTACGTGACTACTACCAACAATCCAAACTTATTTTATACTGAACAGCTATCGAAAATGTAATAGTAACGTAATATGGCAGACAGGTCACACTTTCAAGATGAAAAAAAAAAAAAGTTAGTTACCCGGCTAACGTTAAAGTTAATCGTAACTTTGGACTCAAAAAGCAAATTACGTAGCATAGAATCGAACAGATATTTATCCCTTTTGAAACGTCACAAAATAAAAATAACAGTTACACAATGAAAGATCTTAATGACTGGTAAAATAATTACTGGAAGCACCAGGATTTCACGTTTTAACTGAGGCATGAATTAGTAGATACACTCACCTCACCTCGCCTCACTCTTTTGATGTCCTCTTCTCTAGTAACCGCAGTGTTGCCAACTTCTATATCGTAGCGCGCAGGAGTTGAGCGCGAAAATTGAAGAGTGCTAAATGTCGACAAGTCCCAAGATGTCCGCTGATGACGAAATGACATCACACGCACGCGCTTCGCGATGTAGTCGCCTAATCATGTGTGTTCTTAAAGCAAACAGTTTTAAACTAATAGATGCGTACATTATATAATCATATGTCAGAGTCAACATGGTGTAAATAACTCGTTAAAAAGGCTGTATTTATTACAGTTGACTTGAGTACCAAAACTGGATTTCAAAACTTGTGCAACAGTTTTCTTCTATAAAAAAAAAAGAATAATGTATACATGACTATACGGAGCATTAACTGCATAATATGTCCTAGAATATAGGAAAATGCAAAAAAACTTCTTAGATATACTGTCAAATTTACAGCAAGATTTAGCATGTTCCCACAATTTCATACCAAAAATACAATATGCTGTTAAATTCAAAAAAAAAATTAAACGTGGTCTATTGTAAATATTTACTGTAAAAATTACAGCAATTCTTTACAGTGTAGGCTATGGATTACAGTAATGATGGTAGTAATAACTATCAGTTTCTTGCACAGACCAATCGTTTTGCTTCATAAGATCTCATCAGGAGCCACAAGTATTAATTTTGTGTTGCTGCTCGCTGTTTGTGACTTTAACAGTGACGATAACCATTGACCAACAACCACAATTTCAGCAAAAAAATGAATCAACTGAAGAAAAAAAAAGTGACCTACATCTTGGCCTGAGGGTGAGAAAATAAACAGCTAATTTTTATTTTTGGGTGAACTATGCCTTTAAATAAAAAAATAACTGAGAACTCAGTTTATTCTCCTGAGCTATGAATGAGCAACCTCTGAGCAATAAAAGTTACCTTTGAGACAGTACATTTGGGTCATATTTGTTCATTAGGTCATTTATGCCTGTGTTGGCAGGATTTGGAGACTGGAACGTCATGGGAGATTAACAACATTTGTTGCATGTTTCAGGGTGTGTTTCCATACCATTAGATGTATGTGTGTTTGTGTGTGTGTGGCATCACTAACCTCCTGGCACTTTGAGCATGCTCTGTGAGGTGTGCGTGATGGGGGAGGTCACGCCTACAGGAGGGTTACGGCTCTTCTTCAGTCCGCTGGGCGGGTGGCCAAGCGTCTGCGGTTTCCTCAGCTCACCCTTGACTCCCGTGTCATCCTGAGATCGGCTTTTTTTCCATTTGCTGGACGACTCCGCCTTAAGGCTGCCTGTGTCGTATCCTCCCTCATTCCGGCATTGTGCCTTCCCCTCCTCGCTGTACCAGGAAAGGCCACTTTCAACCAGCGAGCGCTTCTCAGCATCGGTGCGCAGCTGTGGGAAGAGTTTGTGTGAAAATAAACAGTCAGTGACTATTTCAGTGTAAAATTTGATACAAAAGTGTAAAAAGAAAAGAACCTAAGGCACTAAAGTTAAAGTCCTTTTTTTTCTGTGTAAATGTGCTAGACAGATGATTTCTTCCCTATTTGGAAACTCTGTTATTCCATAAATAATATAAAATTAATATTAAACAAGACATCATGATACAAATTATTTTTGTCATTTTTTGTCTAAAAAGAAAAATACAATATAGCACACTGAAACCTATGGAAGCCTCTTTTCCACCAAAAATAAATGACAGACAGACAGACAGACAGGACAGATAGGAAGACAGACAGGACAGACAGACAGCCCCCGACAGATAGATAGATAGATAGATAGATAAATAGATAGATAGATAGATAGTAGATAGATAGATAGATATAGACAGACAGACAGACAGACAGACAGACAGACAGACAGATAGATAGATAGATGGATAGATAGATAGATAGATAGATAGATAGATAGATAGATATAGACAAATAGACAAGAGAGACGACACCACAGACCGACAGAGAGAGTAGAGAGTAGACAGACAGATTTCAGGACAGGGACAGACAGGACAGACAGGACAGAGACAGACAGACAGACAGACAGATAGATAGACAGACAGACAGACAGACAGACAGACAGACAGACAGACAGACAGACAGACAGACAGACAGATAGATAGATAGATAGATAGATAGATAGATAGATAGATAGATAGATAGATAGATAGATAGATAGATAGATAGATAGATATATAGATAGATGTTTATATCTCAGAATTCAGATTTTTCTGTGCAACTCCTCGGCTAGATAGTTTCTATGCGAATTTACAGGTTTTCTGATGCAACTCAAGAAAACAAAGTCAGATTGCGAGAGATAAACTCAAACCGTGCCATCACAATTAAAAGTGTAGATAAAACGCACAAGCACCTTCTTTATTTCTGTGGTGGAAACAGGCTTCTATCACATCAGCAACGCATGAGAACTCCGGTGAAAGGAAAAAGAAGCAACTGTTTTATCTCGACACAAGCCACCAAACATGGAAGTTTTGTTTCAGGGTCCTGGTTTGTGAGATGCGTTGTGGTGACATTCCAACACGAGCAGTGGAGATGAACAGAAGTAACGCACGCTGAGATAAATCAGCACACCACAGAACATCAGAGCAGTGTTTCTTCTCCAGAAGAACCGTCTGTTTAGTTTTGTCTCTATCTATCACTGGGTTTAATTAAAAGACACCAAAACTAGCTTTGCATGCTTATGGGTACATTAATGTGTGCTAATCTATCATCTATCTATCTATTAGCGCTATGGCATATAAGAACAGAACCATACGCGCAATCCAAATGTATGCTCTAATCAACGTGTAATAGTTTTGACGATAGTGGTCCTGACAGAAATAAACTCATCTATGTCTTGGATGATCTGAGGGTGCGTACATTTTCAGCAAATTTTAATTTTTGGGTGATTTTTTTTTTTTAATGTACATCAAACCTTACAACATTTAAGGTTCTAGTGTTACCTCGTGAGATTAAAATCCTTGTGTAATAAATGAAACTGAACAAGGCTTAATTTTTTGATTTGAAAAAAAAAAAAAAAAAAAGATTTGGTGAAAGTGAACCATAGGAGAAGAGCATTTAAAGTAAGAGGAGTCTGACCATGTTGCCAGGTCCAACGAACCATGTCCGGCTTAAGGAGAAGCTCTGTGGAGGGGCATACCTGCTTTATTAAATGTAAATAACCCTTCGTGAAAGGTTGATGTCATTTGAGGAATGTCTGCTCCCTTATACTGGGAATTATGGGATACGGCAAGCTCACATATTTGACCAATTAAACCTGTCTGAACTTTGATGTTTGTATAACTGTGATGTTGACATGTCATTTCCTTCTTCTGGCTGAGGCAGCCGCGTGGGTCAGATCAAGAAAGAAGCTGGGGATTGTTCCCTCCTCCATCTCTTCATACCTGAAGAGTACAATAAAGTCAGCTGAGGAGGAGGGCAGGCTGGCATGAGAGTCTGTGGGGGGTTTAGAAGAACACTGTGATCTGTTTGTCCAGCAGAGCATGTGTGGTGATGCTGTAACCTCATGGAGCAGATTACTGGGCCTGTGGTGCTGCCAGAGAGGTTAATTTCAGTTTAGAAGGATGACAGGGACACTGCTAATCTGATTTTATTCTCTAGAGAAGATTCCTGGGATTGCACTGGGAATGCTGAACTTAACTGAAATAAAATCTGATTCAGTATGCCCTTTTCTCTTAAAAATGAAGTGTGCTTTTTTTTTGGTGTACATTGATCAAAAGCATCAAATTCTAATTAATCAAATTCTGTTCTTTTGAAGTTTCGATTCATAAAATAATCTTTGAGGAAACATCTCTTTTTTTCAAGATTTTTTTCAAGCATCTTAACTGTTTTCAACATTGATAATTATACAAAATGTATCTCGAGCAGCAAATCAGCATATCGAATTTGATTCGGAAGATCATGTGACACTGAAGACTGGAGTAATGATGCTGAAAATTCAGCTTTGATCACAGGAATAAATTAATTTTAAAATATATTAAAATAGAAAACAGTTTATTAATAATAATTCACAATATTACTATTTTTACTGTTTTCTGTATCTAATAAATGCAGCCTTAGTGAGCATTAAAAAACATAATACAAATTTGACCAACCGAAACCTTTAGAATTGTATTACATACTGTATATTTTCAATATTTCATTATCTGAAGGTTCAACATGTTGAAATTTATCTGCACTGTACCTCATAATTTTTTTTTTCATTTGCAACAAATTATTCATGTTAGAATCAACATAAGAGTGAATAAATGCTTTCTTTTTTGTGTGAACTTTGTGTGTAGGATCTAACTAATATCTATAATGACATTCAAAATAAATACAGACACTGTGGCCCATTTGTACTATGTAGCAATAAAGGCGGTAAACATGCTGTCTCATTATTTTTAATCACGCAAGAGAATTCGTGCGGATTCCTACGTGTCATGCCACCGAATGATTGTAAGGTATAGAACTAGTAAAGACGGCCATGACTGGTCTTACAAACTATAGTTTCCCACGAACTTACAAACAACCTAGGACCATATCCAATACACTCACCGAGCGACGCACACCGTACCTACTATAATGTGCGTTCATCTTGACGAATGAGACACTCACTGTAGGACCTGACCCCAGGAACTGAACTTTTCTGCGCAGAGGCAGAGCCTCATTCCCATTACACCAAGTCCTTTGCGTGTCGGGCACCCCTTACACTGCTGCGTTCGTCTTTGTGTTCTGTTCGGTGTCACATTGTGTTACACGCACCCGAGCTACCTGCGAATGTCATCGCAGCTGCGCTGCCTTTACTCAACTAACGGATAATGGTACGATAGTGGTTTGTAACACCATCGTAATCACACATGTCCAGCAGCCACATAGATACATGTGTTGCCTGTCCCGCTGCACCCAGACCTGCATACGCAGTGTCGTCACACAATCACCATTGTCGTCTCAACCTGATTGCCGGCCAATACAAAATGACATGAATGCACTGTAACCCACCATCCGTCCATACAAATTCTTTTCACCTATCCAATCCTTGCCATAGTGATACTTCACAACAATGGCAGCGTCCGGCCGTGCGGAGCCATGCGTTGAGTTGCCGGCAGGGCAGTTGTTTTAGTGATGGATGCCACTCGCGTTGACACTCCCCTGGCGGCGCGCAGTGGGGTCTGTATTCACTACGACTCATAACCCCCACTGCTGATCCCCGGAAGTCGCTCTCCATTCTCCATCTTTCTCCCCTCACGCACAAGAATTATCCACCAGAGCATTAATATCAACCCACTCGCACTGAGTGTACAGGTCCTACCTGGTATATGAATGATAACTTTTTTATGCAAGCAGGCACCCATTTAATAATTATAATGTTTTATTTATAAACTGCTACATATCTTGGCATAACCATAGTATGTGTTCGTTCTAAAACCGAGCAAGAAAAAAACATGTATTGCCATTGATTATATACGCTAGCCGCATAAACACGCTATGCCAGTCACAATTACATGCACTATTTTCATTGAAACACAAATGTGGCAAAAATTAAGACATTGATGATAAACCGATAATTATCACCATAGTCATGCAAAGTCACATTAACCTATGAGCGTGCTATATGTCGTATGCATGCTACATGTTGTAAGTATTTCATGTACGCTTCGATGGTACCTGGCTCTAATATGATTAATGTTCCATGCATCCAGCTTGGTGCCCGCTACACTATGATTGTATAAACTCTAATTTCCCGCGTTTTTCGAGTTTTTCATCGTATCCACTCATCTTATATATTACTCTTGTTTAGCTCACCCACCAATCATATTCATCATGATGGTCATTTACATAGAGGTGCTTAAATCGTGCCTACTTTTAGTGGTCATAACCACAGTCAAGGGTAATTCTAACATCAAACAGAGGAAGGAAAATAGCCATGAAATCTAAATTATCTTGCAGCGAAAAATAATGCTCAAGAAGGCATTATATAAAGGGGGGAAGGGACCAATCTGATTCAGGCGTGATATTCTGATACATTTGATACATTACACATTTACATGCACATCAAATATTGTTTGTATATCAGAATTTGGTCTATTCATTTTTTTTTGTCTTGTTTTCCCCCTTTTTTTTATCCGGTTGCTTGGTCTGCATCATGTAAACAAATTAACTCTATAACTAGATTAAGACAATATTTCAGTTTCTAAAAATCAGAATACGACAGCTGGTACTGTATATGCCTGAATTAATCTGAATTCTTTGTCATTTAAACGTCTTATTCACAAAAACTATTGTAACTGGAATATTCATTTTTATCTGTGCAAATTATGGGTGTTATTAAGCTTTTAAAAGACATGCAATAGAATCGACACATTTTTGAAAAGAGGACAGGTTATGTTTTTGCATACCTCTACATTAAAATAAAGCACTGTGGTCTGCATTTTGAACACCCCGTTTTGGGAATAAAGGCCTTAATCTGAATATATTGCATTTGCACACATTGTTTGTGACACCACCTGCTACGAGAACAGAGTTGAGATGATCTCTGCCTGTTTTTACATTCAACAGCAGGATTTCGATGTAACTTTCAATGTTTTTCAATTCAGAACCTCATTAAAGATTCACAAGGATATCTGGTTTTGTCTGGTCCTGGTGTGTCAGGATCCTTAAAAAGCAAATGCTCCAGGATGGAAGGTGACTTTGAGATAAGAACACATCTTATCGCACAAGACCTGATAAACCCTGAGAAAGTGATAAGGCCATCCTCACATCACTGAGCATGTATGCTTAAAAAAGACAGCCGCAACCTTTCCAATCAGAAGCAGCAATTGATAAACTTGTTGAGCCACGAAGGAACCTGACCGGTTCCTAGCAGATACAATTTGTGTTGTGTAACTGTTATCAGAGATCAGAATAAAACACACAGTGACAGGGGTTCCTCATCTTTGTGAGGCTGTCTGCTCAGCTGTGGAGACCTATGGAATGAAACAGCTGACTTTGGAAAGACATTCTGCAATGTTTCTTTGGAAAAGGATTCACAGCTGATCCCCTCAGATGTTTTGGATTTTATGGAAAAACATGTGGCCCCATCAAAGCGTTTAATGCTGTTTAATGTCTAATGCAACTGTAGTACTGGATGCATTTAAAACGTATCGTGTAGAAAATTATTTTCTATTGATATTACATCAGACAGACAAAAAAAAAAGCAAACCAAAACAAAAATATCAAAGCAATACAAAACAAAGAATAACAAAAAACAAATCACAAAACAAAAAAACAAAACAAAGCTAAGCAAAACAAAATAAAACAAAACAAAACAAAAAACAGCAAAGAAACAAAGCAAAAAGTAAAACAATAAAAACAAACAAAAGCGCAAAACAACAAAGAGAAAAAAGAAAACAAACAGCAAAACAAAAAACTAATCAAAACAAAACAACAGAGAACAAAACAAAACCATTGAAAATGTAATTAAGCTAAACAAAAAAATCTAATTATTCCATACAATTCTTCAGTGCCATAAACAATAGCTTTGAGACATCATACTAGCCTTTGAACCTCATCCCCAAAACACAGTAGTTTCCACACTTTCCCTCTATTTCCACCTCCAGTCTCTATTTTCCAGATGCTTTAAATTCCTCAGATGTCCCGTTGACACCTAAATACTGGATTAAGTAGCGGCACATTGTGAGGAGTCTGTCATTATAAGATATCTAAGCACATTCAGCTGTTTTGCGAGACGGCCAGCCCTGAGGTGAAATACTGACGGTCTCTTTATGAGCGATAATGATCGGGGTTCAAGTTTCAGGGCTGTTTGGAGCACCTCAAGCATCAAACTATGTGATTACACTCAAAATCCTCATCTCCAGATCTGAAATGACAGCACTCCAGTGATGGTTTTAAAGGATGAACGGCAGTCTCATTGTTTACCTCTACAGCTGGGAATATTTGTGAGATGCGATGTCTCATTTGACAGCTGTTTTTTTGCTTTGATGCCTTGCAAGCGTGTCATATGTGAGACTTAAAAAGCTACGATCTTTCTTCAAGCCTGTGAACTCAACAGATATGATGTGTCAGTTGAATCACAAGCAACATCTCATCTGTGTGATCTTGATTTATTTCTAAAAGTGTCACTTTAAGTGCACAACATGACAAGCAGAGCCTCTCTGCAAAATTTCTGCCGCAGGTGATGTGGAAAAGGAGGACGAGGACACCTTGAATACATCGGCTTTGCCTACAGCATCCCACAGACACAGGCCTCACTTCACAGGCATGCCACAAGACACCATGCGGTTTCCGATAAACCTGGACTAAAATTGTGTGCTTGATATTGTTATGTGGAAGGGAAAAATGCAGATAAGCACAGCGACCTTTTGGAGATGCTGCGCTCCCTTGACCAGCCCTGTTCATAGTGTCAGTGGATGTGAATTTGCAATTAATTAATTAATTTTTTTAAATCAGATGGACTTTATAGGGTTTTAGTGGTGGGAAAAAAAGATAATGAGCAGCAGAATCTCAGCAAGATTAGGCTTAACCAGCACTAACAAATACTGTACCATAACACTCTGTGACCTCAGATTAAAGGATTATAAAAAATGCTAGTGGAAGCAAAGGCTTTATATTCAGCTTTAAAAATGACATAAAACAATATTCCCAACCTATTTCACCTTCATAATATGATGTATTTCTGAGTGAAACTGAATATTTAATGAGAAAAGTAGAGCCTATGAAACCTGTTTTATTTATTTCCCCAAATTCCATTTTATTTCTTCAAAAATTCATTTTTTTCCGTTTGAATTCTGGATTTCTGGATTCTGTTTTAGTGGCTAAATTAAATTTTAGTTATCAAATAGCATGTCTACTTAATTAAAACGCATGTCTTATTAATTAAAACAATGAAACATACACAATTTAACATTTAACAACAATTTACTGCATTAAAAGTTAAAATACAAATAATGTTTAGGACCTTATGCTTGGGTCCTATAAAAGAGTGTATGATGTAAAACGCATAGGTACATTTTTATGTATTTTTGGTAATTACATTAGACAGATATATAGTGAACAGTTAAAATACATTTCCAGTGAGAGAGCATAATGGTCAGGACATGTTGCAGTCTGGACTTAAAACTAGATTACCTGCATGAGCAGCAGAGCTCTCAACATGTCTTACCACGAGCTAACTGCTGGCTCCTACTTTAATTTTAACAATTTTAGAGCCATACTAAATCAACTCCATAGTATACCTTTTCAGCAAACAAATACAAAGTGCATTCTGTCCATTTTAAAGAAGAAAACAAAAGCAGGGAGAAATGCGCATGTGCTATCTTTCTCAAGGCAAAAAAAAAAAAAAAAAAAAAAAAAAAAGGCAGCTAAACAGAAACACCACTGAGCTAATTGCGCTAGTGCTGTTAGAGCCATCTTTCTCCAACTGAAGCACACTCCTCTATCTGTCCTCCAATCCCAGAACAGGGCTCTCAAAAAACACAATAACATTCAAGTATCAAGGCTGCCCCGTAATTGCAGGGCGACCCCCGCCTGATAGGAAAAAAAAAAAACGATTTGAAGATAAAGTGTCCTCCTACCCATCCCCTCCACCCTAAACCAAACATTAACTTTAATTGCATGGATGCAAGGCAAGCAGATAACAGCAATACTGCATTTCTAAAGAAGGCATCCACTATCCAAGTGCTATTTGGGGGTTTTTAGGGTAGTAAGAATGAGTTTTCTCATGACGTTTGTCTGCATATAGGCCTATATCAAACACAAAAAGTACACTAGACCAACATAAACAAATAACAATGAAAAGTCTATACTTGATGTTTTTACGTGGTGTTCCTCAGGGTACTATCTTGGGTCCTCTCTTTTTTTTAATAACACAAAATTTTAATCCAGGAAGTAGATGATAAATCCAAAATAATGGAAATTATCCATAAACAGTTACCCCTCACTTAAAGCTAGTCGTTACATCAAATATTGACATATTTTGTTGCAAATAAATGTAACTAATATTAACAATTTAACTAACATAAAGTCACAGCATGTGCACTTTTTTTTTTAAATAAGTGAATAAGTCCATGTCAAGATATATATCAATATTAATAAAAATAGTGTCCAGTCCTGCTTTTGACTCCACGTTTATTTTCTTTTATGCACATACTAGACAGCAACTGCATGTCGCCAGTAGCATATGTCCTTTATCTTCAACACATACAGAAGTATATATCAATTGCCTAGATGTTCTACATAATTCGTGCTTTGCCCATCCCAATTTGCCCAGCTTAGCAAAATACTGGAATGCCAAATGACAGGTGGCAGATCCTCTTTCATCAGCACCAACTGGTCACACACAATCCGCAGAGGGAGTGACGGCTCAGAGCGAAAACGACATGCGTGTCCAACACTAAAAACTACCATGTAAACCATAAGAGTGTTCTTTATCAATCATCTAGACTCTCACAAAACCAAAAAGGACACAAGGCGTTCTGACCACACATGAAAATGTGTTCAAGTAGATTTGAAAATGGATCGCTATAACGTGAAAGGCACCGTTGTTAAAGCAATGCTACAGTTGCCCCATCAGGCGAGAACAAAGGCATGGTTAAAGCCAACATATACAGCCAAACTTGGCTCAGGTGAACTGTAGACTTGGCTGCCCATCAAGAATTTATTTTCATTAAGATAGCAATCTGTATAGTAGAGAGTGTGTAATATGTATATAGACATACACTATTTACAGTGTACAACTCTGATGTGGTTTCTATATAAATAAATTTATAGCTGGCATAAAATACTTTTTTTTATGACCTGGGGTGTGACATGCTATATTCGATTGCTAAATATTTTATACATAATTTTATTATTTTTTTAAAATAATTATTATTATGCATGCGGCTTTTGCAATCTCATATTATATGACAGACACCACAAGTAATGTTTGTACATTTAAAAGTTAATTTGTCTGACTGTTAAAAGTTCAAATGAAAATAAAAATACAATAAAATACATATGAAAAAAGTGTGTCATGCATCAAATTCCCAAATAATAATGTCTATGTCTGCATGCTTTTTTTTTCTCCTCCATGTCAAGGCTGCTATCAGTCACCCGCGCCTTTGTTCATAATCTCCCTGTACTATATCCCATTTATTTCAACCCTCATTAAAGTGATCTCGAATTTAATAAGCATTCTGATTATCAGTTGTCTACTGTAGCAGGTACACTTTATGTGTGTGTGAAGTGTTGAAGAGTGGGCGGAGAAATGGCTGCGACTGGCGGCACAGATGGTCCACAATACGGGGTGCAGGACCACCTAACCAGCTAAGCTTTGGAGAACAGATTGGCCTGACAACGCTGGACCAAGACAGCTTATCAAAGACATCCTGCTTATGAAAGACGCATGCATTATAATTCAGTTTTGACAACACCGATAACGTTTCTGCAAAGCTTAACATGTTCAAGTGGGACTGACGGTTAAATTGATGGATCGTCGGATGACCTTTAAGTGACACAGACACCTTATCCATATTCTGTTGTATGTTAAACATATGGAGACAGGTCACAGAGGGTCTCTGTCTGCCAAAAGCTGTCTGTGGCCCAACAGTGTTACGCTGAGTGCTATTCTCACCGGGACCAGTCATTTATCTGATCGGCCAGCTTTTCATGTGAAAACAGACATGTATTTCCTCCGTGACATATTTCCATTGCACGTATTAAAATAACAGGCCCAGTTTCGCAAGCCTACCAAAGCAAATAAGCCTTACAAAAGGAATTAGTGAGGATTATATATCAAGTTAGAGCAATAATGACACTACATACTCCATCTGTGCAGATTATGACAGATGTGTATAAGTTTTGAGAGGTGCTTGAACTGTTGAAAAGAGGGGGAGTTAATCAACTACAGATAATCTCTCTGTGGATGCAGTGCTAGCCATCTTCTCTTTGAAAAAAATTTGATGACAAAACTACATATTTTCAAAATTAGCTAGTTACTGCATTGTGTGGATGAACAGCCAACTAACTGGTCATTCTTAAGAAATCCTTGAATAATTCGGGTTGCATAGCAATCCACCAGACACCAATAAGAATTGTTTTTTTCAAAAATGTAATAGAGTATTTAATAATGGACATATATTCAACAAGTGAACAAATTTCACATAACTTTAACCTATTATTGCACAAATGGTATTATTCATAAAATGAATCACTACTGAAAAATATACGCTATATCTCCAAAGTTTGGTCGGTAAAATTTTATGTCTCTTATGCTCATCATTTTATTTGATCGAAACATACAGTAAGAACAGAAATATTGTAAAATATACTTTAAAAAATAAAGGTTCTTAAAAGGTTCTTTACAGCGATGCCATATAGAAGAACCATTTTTGGTTCCACAAATTCAGTCAAAGGTTCTTTAAAGAACCATCTCTTTCTTACCTTTTTGTAATCTGACGAACCTTCTTTAGCCACAAAGAACCTTTTGTCAAACAGAAAGGTTCTTCAGATGTTAAAGGTTCTTTATGGAACCATTTAGACAAGAAGGTTCTTCTATGGCATCGTGAAGCACCTTTATTTGTAAGAGTGTATTATTACAATAAAAAATTTTTTTTGTACATTTTAAACTAAGTTATTCCTGTGATGCAAAGCTGAATTTTCAGCATCATTACTCCAGTCTTCAGTGTCACACGAGATATCATTCTAACATGCTGATTTGCTGCTCAAGAAACATTTATTATTATTAGTTAAAGTTGTGCTGCTTCAAATTTTTGTGGAAACTGATTTTTTATTTTCTCCAGGATTTTTTGATGAATAGAAAGTTCAAAAGAACAGCATTTATTTGAAACGGAAATATTTTGTAACATTAAAAAATGTCTTTACTGTCAATTATAAGCAATTTAAATGCATCCTTGCTGAATAAAAGTATTAATTTCTTTTAAAAAAATAAACGGAAAAACTGGCCACAAACTTCACAAATGTCAATAGATTGAACAAATTCTTATTTAATGTTATTTAAAATGACTAGTATGACTGATTTGAACGGACTAAATGAGGATACACCAATAAAAGTCAATTTTAAGGGTCAATATCTGTTAGAAATAATTAAGCAAACAATTTAGCTTAATTTTAGATGTAGATAAACATCTTCTGTCTAGTCAGTTGCTGGATGACCATCCTTACCCATTCCATGCAGAACATGTATGCAGAACTGTTGGGCCAATAAATGCAGAACAATCATCAGTATGATGCTGAGCTCCTCAGTACCACAAACATGAGTCAGTGAGGTCAAGCTGGACATCCTGGCCTACATCTTCTCACTGGATTTCCTGTAGGCCATTACAGATTGTCCACAGTGGTCCATTCCTCAGTCTTTTGAACTCTGTAAAGCTGATGACAAAGTCTGTGAACTCAGAACACGTGAACCAGACTCTAGTTATTAAGCAACAGTTTGTACGGCGCAGAAAGCAAGGGAAAAATCGAAATATTGAGCAAGCAGAACTCTGGAGACTCAATCCAGATTTACGGTCTGCAAGTAATTAATTAATGCTGTTCTGAAGCACCATCCAACCTGTAATCATTTTCTGCTTCTCCGTCTATAACCATACTCTCTCCTCAAAGTGTGAATTGGGTGCTTAAGGGCTACCAAGATGAAGACTTGTTTTGATCTACAATTAATTGCTGATTGGGATTTTTGTGGCCATTTTCCCAGGCACTGATTAAGCTTAATGAAACTGCTCAGAGGGGATTCGCTATTAAAAATCCCTTGCGGTTTTGGACTAGGCTTAATCTGGGTCTTATAAACTATCTAAGCTATTCGTGTGGACGTCTTTTCCAACGTTAAATTACTTAAGAATTAAGGCCATTCCTTAAATTTGAGTACCCTGACACACAAATTCACTTTTTGTATATTTACTTTAAAAGATGTCTATGAGAAATGTCTATAAAAGACGTAATACATATATAGTATATTAGTGGTCAATTAATACTGATGCTGATGCCATATTGGCAGAGCAGGGGGGCGAAATGCCTAATATTTCAACAATAGCAAATGTAAATACCTCCAAAATTGAAACTGTAAAAAACTTACATTCTTAAAAATAAAGGTTCTTTATTGGTTCCATGGAGAATTTTTTACATCCACGGAACCTCTACATTCCACAAGAGGATCTTTACAGTGGAAAACGGTTCTTCAGATTATTAAAGTGTTCTCAAACTAAGAAAAAATGGTTATTGTAAGAAATGTTCACTAAAAGGTTCTTTGGCGAACCAAAATGGTTCTTCTACGGTATCAATGCAAGAGTGTGGAGTGTGGAAGGGAAAAGTAGCGGACGATGATCAGCAGCTTATTTTATTCCACTTTTAGTATCAGAACACAACCTGAAGGAATCCAGGACATCTTAAACAATGAGCTCCATGACAAGTACATGTGCTTGGAGTTCAAGTTTCCCATGGCTCCACTCCAGTGCTGTCGGTTGATTTAACGGACACACTCCTGTTTGAATCCAGGATGCTGAAGGAAATGTTTTGGTTTGAAAGTGGGGGACTGGTGAAGGGGAGGAAAGAGAGGTAGAGTGAATGAAGAAGCGCGCTCCTTCCAGACCCTGGCCTAACTCATAGCAGCTGTGGCCACTGTTAAACCCAGCGTGGCCTCTTCCTCCTCCTTCTCCTTCCAGCTGCTGAAGACCAACTGCACGCACTCCACCATAACAATACACAGGCACCGATTCAACTAATCCTCCTGTACCCCGCCACGGCTGCAGGGACACGAGGAAGCAGTGCTGCTGAGGTTAACAAGAATTATGAGCAACAATGGTCTGAAAACTGACTGCTGACTTCGGAATAATAAAAGTCAGTTGAATGTTTTGCAGAGGTTATTAGAGTCTCCTGATTGAACATCTGCCTCGTTCCTCATTCTTCAATGCCAAATGCATGAAAATGACTAGTGTAATGGAGTGGTATCTATACTGGTTATACATAGATATTTCCATTACAACTTGGCCACCGGTATGGGTTTATAAGAACAGTGGCTGATATAAAACATAGACAACATAATACAATGAAACACAAACAAAATAGCTAAAAATAAATTGATTTTATTCTATTTTTACTCAAAATTATTTTTTGAAAATCAGTATTATCAGCTTATCAGACAAAAAAATATCCTGAATTTAAAATGGCCAAATACTTTTATTGTTTTAAACTATATTTTTAAAACTTGTATTTTATAACGTTGCAGACTATTTCTATTTCAAATAAATGCTGTTCTTTGAACTTTCAATTCATCTAAGAATTAAAAATAAATGACTCATGGTTTGCACGAAAAAGATAATAATGAAAGCAAATGTTCCCTTTCATGGGAATTTCGAACTGCGTCTTCTAGGGGTCGCTATGGGGAACGCCTAGTCGTGACCCGTGTCTGAAGCATACATTGCAAAAAAAACACCAACAACACGTTGGCCAGCGACAGCCATGACATCACTACCGGTGCGACTATAGTATAAATAGGCGCCAGGAGAACACATCATTCTCTTCTTCGTCTTCATGGACTGTTTTGTTTGAAAAAAAAGAAGGTTGCTATAAGGGTATGTTATGACAGTTCCTTCAGCACATACCAAAGAGAAAAAAAAAACGTGCCCCGGGTAGTATGATTCTAGGCTCTTGTCGTATTCCCTTAAAGGAATCTATTTCTGATTCCAAGCCTTGAGCTCTACCCCGGGCCCAGGAGTCTGGCCCTAACAGGTAAGTATTTTGGGGTATGTAGCCTAGGCCTTTGGCCGTAGGGAATAATGTCACTGACAGCATCTAATGTCCCGGGGCAACTCCCATGGCAATATGGTAGAGTTGGTACTTAGCGCTCGCCATGGTTCTGGCTTGCACTCCCCTCAGCATTGTGGCGTGGGTATACCGTTCCCCATAGCGACCACTAGAGGATGCAGTTCGAAGTTCCCTGAAAGGGAAACGTCTCAGGTTACTTATGTAACCATGGTTCCTGAGTAGGGAACGAGGCACTGCGTCCTCTAGGATTCTTGCCATGCTGCGTACGCAAGCTTCAGACAAAGAAGTGAATGATGTGTAGCTCCCGGAGCCTATTTATACTATAGTCACACCGGTAGTGACGTCATGGCTGTCGCCGGCCAACGAGTTGGTGTTTTTTCAATGTATGCTTCAGACACGGGTCACGACGAGGCATTCCCCATAGCGAACCCTAGAGGACGCAGTGTCTCGTTCCCTACGCAGGGAACCATGGTTACATAAGTAACCCGAGACATTGAGCAGCAAATCAATAATTTTAATAATTTAAAAAATAATATTAAATGAGGATTTGTTTAATCTGTTGATTATTGTGAAGTTTGGGGTCAGTTTTTCAAAGAAATTAACACTTTTATTCAGCAAGGGTGCATTAGCCTAAATTGTTCATAATTGACAGTAAATGCATTTTTTTAATGTTACAAAATATTTTGTTTCAAACAAATGCTGTTCTTTTGAACTTTATTCATGAAATGTATCACATTTTCCACAAAAATATGAAGCAGCTCAACTGTTTTCAACATTGATAATAATAATAAATGTTTCTTGAGCAGCAGATCAGCATATTAGACTGATTTCTGAAGGATCGTGTGACACTGAAGACTGGAGTAATGATGCTGAAAGTTCAGGTTTGATCACGGGAATAAAATACATTTTACAATATATTCACAGAGATATTATTATAAACATTATATACACTATAAACACTTCAAAATCCATTCAAGACTAAACTGATACATCAATCTATTTTAAAGGTTAAAATGGGTGACAAACAAACAAATCCTCCATAATCAGATGTCATGTCACAATGACAAACTGCTCAAAAATAATCCACTCAAAACCCAAAAAACATGCCCAAATGTGAGATTTCATGACGCACTATAAATGATTGCAAAAGACTCTCAGAGCAATATCCAAAACAGGATATAGCGGGTGCTCTTCGCTTCCTGATGTTGGAGATGATCAGACCAGTATGTTGTTTGCAACAATAGCAAACAGGACATTTTATTTGCTTTAATGGAGTAGAACATCCTCTCCACCCCCTGTAGCTACAAACAGTTCACTGCAGGAAGCTCATCCATGACAGCAGTAAAACTCAACGGCTCAAGAATAGAGCCTGATTTAAGCACGGGTAAATGACTCAAATCCAGAACCCACAAAGCCAGTTTGTGTCAAACAGGTTTGGTTTGACTTCTCAGGAAAGACTGACAGGTCCAGACCAAGCAAAACTCCCAGAGAGTGACTTATAGAGCAACTAATCTCTTTACACTGGCATAACAAACTGGTGCTTTGCATAGCACAAAAATAACTAGTCAGAACAGAACCAATAATTCTTATTTCCTGTACAAATGACACACTCTGCCAGCTGCCCGACAGTATATCACCTTCTGGCAGTACTGTTGTTTGATTTTAAACGGCCCAACAACTTAAACAAACAGATAAAGAGGCTGAACCTGCTAACTTTGGAGAGACTCACTCATGATATAATTGCTAAGGCCGACAGTTGAGAAACTGGTCTTTGTCAAAGACACAAAGCACACTTTTGCACTCATAATGGCTAAACGCGCAGAGCAGCAACGGCTT